>MU191364.1:1627-36156 GCA_016904865.1 Pissodes strobi
ACTTGAATTTGCCAGTAGTAAACGAGTGTGTAAATAATCAGCTGTTTCATTTATATTTTGGCCGCCATGTTCTTAGCAAGTAGAATTTGGATCATGCGCAATGTGAGGTATTGATTTATGACCCTTCTGTCTTTTGTTGTTCGTCCTAGTTTGGGATGGTCCTGCGCGGTAAAAAACACCGACGATTAAAAACGATTTGTACACACACACTTCGGTTTTAAGCGAAAACGGGCGAACCGACGATTAAATTTCAAGCACGGTCAGAAATTTTCAACGACGGTGTTATTATAGTTTTCCGCCACAGACTAGCAATTTTAATAATCGATGTTAATCGCCACGATTAACATTGCTGAAAAAGAACGAAGTGTGTGGGGGGCCTTTAACACAGAGTCTCTGAAAGAAGGTGTTAACTGCACTGTTGTCACTTTCTTGCACATGCGTTGAGAGTTAACACCTTTATGCGCATTGACAAATTATACAATGGGTATTTAACTTCTTTTTAATTGGATTTCTGAGGTTATTAATGTCATCTTTTGACGAAACGCTTCACTAACGGATATAAATGGACACCTTTTTGCATTCTATAGGCTGAATTTGACAAAAATGTTAGCTTACGCCTTTTTACACTAATAGCTGCAATAATTGATTCTAGAAATATTTATGCTCTTCACTGTCCGAGTGTGAAACATATGAGCCCGAAAAATACTTTTTAGATTGCTACTTATATCGATTACTTCAGGATCATTAGGTTTTCTACATTGATTTTCTTGATTTTCCTTTTTATTTGTGATGATTAGGATTTGCTTTGAGATTGCTTTATTCGCTAGCTCAGTTGGATTCTTAATGGGAATAAAAGAGTTAGTTGGAATATCAGAAGGCAAGTCTAATAATTTATTTATGAGATCCAAGTGGTTCTCAATTTGAAACATCTTGGTTTCATCGAATGCATTTTTATTCGTATCAAACTTGGTCGTTGCGAGAGCTATTTTTCTTCCTGTTAAGACATCTAATTTATTTTGGGAGCACCTAACTTACTCAATATTTTCCTTTGATTTTTTTAATGTTGCTTTTAATACAATTATATCTCACTAATTTTAATAAACTATTAACATTCTTTCAATCCATGTAACAATATTCAAAGCCTTTGTGTATTGATTCCAGCTTCACATTCGTCAATCAATCAATAACATTTTATTTAATACATTACATAGTTTGGCAGACCTAGGCCGCCGCTATATTATTACATGTTTTCACGCGGTTGTATTTGGTCCTTGGCAACGCATTGACTTACACAACACTCGCGTTTTGACAAACACCTACGAACGTAGGGGGCTGGTGTCGGCCCTGTATCAGCGGCAGTCAGTGGCAATGTGGTGAAGATATCAGATTACCTAGGCTGATGCCTTTCAATCGTGCTCAAATTATTGGTTACCTGATGGTATATTAGCCGTGCATTGAATGTTTACGCGTGTGTTTACCGGTCTAGTGTAGGGAAAAATCGTAAAACCCTACTTCTCGTTTGGACGCTACAACATAGATATGTACAATGAATATGTACAATGAGTGTCTATTTACAATATTTACATATATACAGTTATTTGGACAGTATATAATATACTTCCAGTTCAGGGAATTGGAATTTTCATGGCGTGCAATCCAAGCTCGTTGCACGAACACTGCATTTCATCGGTTCTTGGCATACTGCCGCGATTCGGTTGAAGTAGTCGTTTTATAGCAGGCCCTAGTCCCTTGACAAGCCCCACCCCCTTTGTCCGAACAATGGTGGGAGGGGCCTGCCACTAGACTAGTCGATCTGCTGGATATACTCGAGGCTGCTTTTCTGCGCTCCTGATGGATTCACTTTTTTAAGGTGGAAAAAAGTGGCCATAGGGGCATTGTTGGTTTGATATGTGTTTGGGATTTATATTATATTTACATTATTTACATATTTGCTAGTTTACGGTGGTTCTAGCTCTTTATAGAATAGTAGTGTGTTCCTGTATATGGGGCCATAGCGGGGTATGCTCAGTGGATCATATCTTGCATCTGCAATCCTCGCCGTCATTGGCGATCCTCTTATGCCGAACTCGAAGAATTTGCTTGCCGTTCTTTCTATGAACTGGTCAACGTACTCTACGTTAGTCATTCTGTGCAAATCTTCGGTTCTGACACGATCGAAGACCGTCAAGGACAGCGCTGATCGCAGATACCTATTTTGTAGGACTTGAATTCTTTTGATATGAGTTTTGGCGGCGGAGCACCACACGGGGGCCCCATATAATAGTGCAGGGCGAATAATAGCTTTGTAAATTGTTAATTTATTTGCTGGGCTCAAATACGCTCTTGTGGCTATGAGCGTATGTAAGCCTTTCCGTATTGCCTCGTTTTTAGCTCGAATCGCGGCTATATGTTTTGCGAAGCGTAGTTTCGCATCAAAGACGATACCTAAATATTTGACGCTTTCCTTGGGCAATATTTCGACGCCGTTCACGACGAGCGGAGTCATCTCCGTGTCCTTTCTTTTGTGTGTAAATATGCCAAGTTCCGTCTTAGACGCATTTAGGTTTATCTTCCACTTTGCGAAATATGGCAAGATTAAGTTCATATGAGCTTCCAAGTTAATTTTGGCCATTTGCGCAGTCGACGATTGCGTGTAAATCGCACTGTCGTCCGCGTAAAAGGCACAGGAGTTCAGGGGATGAGACGGATAGTCAGCTATATAATGACTAAAGAGCTGAGGTGAGAGTACTGTTCCCTGTGGTACACCGGATTTGATGTGCCTTTCTGTCGAGACACTACCCTGGATTCGTACAGTGAAGGTGCGATCTTCCAAATACGACACGATGAACGCTCCTAGATGCAATGGGAGACTGTGTGTTACAAACAGTTTGTATATCAAACCATCGTGCCATACTCGGTCGAAAGCTTTCTCAATGTCTAGCAGCAGCAACGCGGTGAGCTTATTTTCATTGTAGCCTTTCGTTATGTCCTGTGCTAGTTTCGCCGCGAGCATAGTGGTGCTATGGCCACGGCGAAAACCGAATTGCTCCGGTGGGAGGACGTTAAGCTTATCTACCGCGCTGCTGATTCTAGACATGAGGAGCTTCTCTGTCACTTTTCCAAGGGTATTCAACAAAGAGATCGGTCGATATGAGGCCGGGAGCCTCGTATCTTTGTTCGGTTTGGGAAACAGTATTATCTCAGCTCTTTTCCAGGGAGTAGGAAAGTGCTGAAGGCGGATAGTTGCATTGGCAATATGCAGGAGGTGAATGATGGCTTTATTCGGTAGATTCTTCAGCAGAATGTACGGAATGCCATCGGGGCCGGGAGCTTTATTCTTGGGGAGACGACAGAGAGTTTTGCGGATCTCTTGTGGCGTGATCAAGAGCTTTGTTAGCGTTGACGGGGGAATGGGGTACTTCCTGCACTTAAACAGGCGTGCTACGTTAGTGATTTGTTCATGATGATGGGTTACGTCAGGCGTCTCTCCATAGACGCTCTCTAGGTGGTCCGCAAAGGCTTCCACTTTTTCACGGTTTTCAATTAGAACATTACCCTGAAAATGAATTTCCGGGTAGTCAGTGGGGCCTCCGCGGACGCGCCTAGCGAGCTTCCATACCGAGCCGTCTTCTTGACTTATAGAGTTGGCAAAAGTCATCCATCTATCATTACGAAAAGCGCGGATCTGTGTCCTTATTTCTTCCGTCAGTGCTGTAACACGGAGTCTGTCGACTCGCGCTCTGTTTCTCTGCCATCTCCTTCGAATGCGGTTACGGAAGCAGATTAAGTTCAGGATGGTATCAGGAAGGAATTCTGTGAACGTTTGTCTTTCAACAACCGGGCACAAGGCGTCTCTGACGTGCTGGATGTTTGTGACTAGGGTTCGGACTTCGTTTTCGAGTTCAGGGATGCTGTCTATTTGCCTAGGAATGACCGTTTCCTCGTTCATTCTTCTTCTAAACTCCTGCCAATTTAGATTGCGGTATGAAAGCAACGTGTCCTGCGTAGGTTGCGGTCCACCTCGCAAACCGATCTCTATTGGCAGGTGATCAGAATTCAGAATATTCAGCTCTCGCAGCTGCGAGTAGTTGGCCACTCTTCGAGAAATAGCGACATCCAAGAACGATGCAGTGTGGTAATTTGCCGCGTAGTAGGTAGGATTGGGGGTGCGATGAAATGCAATGTCCGGGTAGCGCTCCAGTATCCTATGAAGCAAGCGTCCCTTCCCGTTGGTTCTGCCGCCCCAATCGACGTGCAGGGCATTCACGTCCCCCAACAGAATGGTCCGCTTGTTCACAGGTAGGAGATTCAGGAAATCATCTTCAAACAGCTGGAGTTGCGGAGGAGCGTAAACGCCGATCACCCGCAGACCACTTGTCAGCTCGATAGCCACATGCTCAATGCGGGAACGCAAGTTATTAATTTGCTTAAATACGAGTGGCCTACGGATGAGACAGGCCACGCCTCCACCGCGTTGGGGGCGGTCGTACCTGACTACCTTCCAGCGCGCAAATTTCAGTTCGAAATCCGGCTCGAGATTAATTTCGCACAATATAATGATACCAGCGTTCGTGTGGTATAGGAAATGCTTAAATTCAGCGAGCTTAGACCGCAGGCCATTACAATTCCAACTTACGATTTTTAAGTACATTTAAAAAGCGTATTTGCTCATTTCTTCCGAGAAGAAACGCATCGACGCTTGAAGTATTTCTATACGATTGCCGTTACAAGCTTCAAGCATCGACGCGTATTCTTCCAAGCAGAGAATGAGTTGATCAAGATCGACTAAATTATTAATTCGATTGACTACATTTTGCAGGGAATTCATTTTATTAGAGATGTTAGTTTCGGGGAGTTTATTTTGAGATCTGTTTTGAGCAATCTTAGGTTCTGATATTTTACCACTATTGCCACTAACCTGACGTGCATTAGAGTCCTGTTCGGGTCTTCTTCCTGCTTGTTGGTTGCCCTTGAGCGGGGGGAAGCTTCGCTGGTATTCTCTTTCGTTTTCTGCAGCGTTATTCTGGTTATTTTGCCACGCAGGTCTTGCTGGCGGTGGCGCTGGTTTGAATTTTTGCTGTTGTTGTTTAGCGTTCTGGTTGGGTTGAAGTTGTCCTATTTTAAAGTGGTAAACAGGACAGTCTGTGCTAATCGATCGGTGCTCGGCCCCACAGTTTGCACATTTCACATAGTCAGCATTACAATTTATAATTTCATGCTTACCTGCACATTTCGAGCATGAAATCTGCCGCTTACAGTATGTTGCTGCATGACCGTATGCCTGACACCTTTTACACTGCATCAGTGGTTTTACATTACGTCTGTTTTCCCAGGATATTCTTACGTTTAGCAGTGTCTTAATCTTTTGATTTAGGTGCTTGAGCGTAATATTCGCGTCAAGCACAACCAAATAGAGAGGGCGAAGAGTCTTCTTCATTTCAAAGACTGATTTAACATTTAAATCATGTTCGTCAAGGAGAGCGGTCTTGATGTCGTCCTGTGTCACATTTCCGTCTAGCCCTCGGAGGACGAAAGCATGCGACTTTTGTGCTTGTTGAGCATATGAGTGGTACTCTGTGCTTTCTCGCTCCAGGTGCCTTTTCAATGTATCCCAATCTTTGTCGAGTTGGCAATATACTATTACAGAGTTGCGTGTATATTTCAAGTCATATTTTTCGATTTGCATAACACGTAGATCATTTCTGAGGGAGTTATGGTCTGCCGGGCGTCCTTTAATGACTATTGGGGGTGGCTGTGCCGCTTTGGCCTTAATCGGGGTTTTCGATTTAGGCTTAGGCTTAGTCTTGGTCAGTATCTGTCGTCTGGCCGGGACGGACGACGCGATACTGCTTGTTTCCTCAAATTCTGTATCTGATAGAGGCTGAAATTTGTTTGAAGTCGGTACAGGGGTGGGTGCCCCGAAGTCCAGATTGACTATTCGAAAGTTCTTTCGAAAGGGTATAGTCTTAAACGGGACTTTGAAAGGCTGCGTCTCGTTCGTGTCTATCAGGGGGGCAGGATCAAGTACTGGTGTGGGCGGTGCTTCCGAGCTGGGAGGGGCCTCTTTACTAGGTCGCTCTGCATCTTTCGGCCCGGTTTTTTGCATCTCTTTTTGTATTGACGGTTTTTCGGCTAGTTTTTGCTTTTTATTGCTAGCTTGGTTTTCGGGCGAGCTATTGCTTTCCTTACTTATGTTTGCAGGATCTTTATTGCGTCTTCCGGTGTCAATTTTTGCTTTTGCAGCTGGACGCTTTTTGCACAGTTGAATATGCTTTTCTGTGAAGTGAACTCTACTTCTCAGTATTGCGGTTTTTACCTCGCGGTGCTCGGTCGCAGAGCTAAATATTTGAAGCAAGTGTGCACATTCGTCACACACATGCGAATTAATCCCCAGCTTGGAGATGGTTCGTTCGGCGATCGCTTTGTTCAGAGGCCTGTCGGCGTCAGAGTCGACGGACATTTGTGACAAAGTGTCTTCGTCACCGTCCATTATAGGTAAAATCGGGGCAATGCCCCCGCACAATAAAAATAGACCACTAAAGGGTGCTTTCTAGACTATAACCTCAGTTACGACTAGAAAGAATGATAGATTCTATTGCTAGAAATCCGCGGTTTGATCGATTTATAAAATCTCGCAGTGCTCTTTCACCCGGAACACCAACAGGTCCTATTCGAATAACGATTCGGCTAGGAGTCCTTCACATTCGTGTTAATGCCACAGCCTGTACTAAAGCAGTAAGCTCATTTTTTATAATTTTTCCATATAATTTTTGCTAAAATACATGCTAAAATATTTTGTATGAGCATCTGAGAGCAACTGATTCATTGTTTTTCCTAAAGCTAATGAACTCTTCAGAACTCGTGTTTTGTTGAAGAAGCTTTATAGTTTTATAAACTTCTGTCCTTTTAATAAGTTTTGTTGGTAGGCCCGATCAACATGCCATGAGCAAAATAGTTTGTGTATAACTGGACTGGATATTGAACACCAGACACTGTAAAATGTAACAATAATGTGCGTCATAAATGTTTTTGCAAAGATAATGTCTACAGCTAATTTAATCCAAGCACCACCGAATTCTGGCAGTGAATACTGTAAATACAAGGGCACTAATAGCATCGTCCTTCTTGCAGTAGTGGATCATAATTACTGTTTTAAATATATAGATATAGGCTCATATGGACTATAATTCAGGGGCAGTGGAGATCACAACAAATGAATTAACAAGTATAAGACGTTCCCGAACAAATAACAGACCAAGAGCAATCGCTGAGAAGTTGAGGAATAAATACAAATATTATTTTACTGGGGAAGGAGCAGTTGATTGGCAAACGTATGTGATAAATTAAAAAATATTGAAATAAAATAGTATATATACTCACCAAATTGTTTGCTGATTGATAACGTAGATAATGAGACCTTTTGATAATATAAGGCTTTAATTAACTTATTTTACAACTACTGACAATGACATTGATAAACCAGTAAACCGGTACAAAAAAATGAATAAGGTAGAATAATAAATAGTATATAACATTCTTCCCCCCTTAATTTCTGAGGTAATTTTCTAAATACTCTGGACTTTTTATCTTGCGCTTTGGTCTGTCCGTTATTCTGGGCGACCCGTGAAACAGCTCAGCCTGTTCTGGATTTATTAGTGAATCGGGGCTTTGATCAAAATCTTCTTGGTCTGCACAATCTTCCTTGACGTTATTAATTAAAGTATTAATTCCAGGATCTTTTGAACATTGGTTCATGTTATGATGTGGTTCACTAGAAATTTCATTCGTGGTTTGGATCCGTAATGATTGAGGGGAAGTTGATATGATTTTGTCTCCTTGATGATTTTGCATTAATGAAATGTCTCCGCGAGGGGCTAAATGACGTATAGATACAGTAGTTTCTTTCCCATTTTGAAAACGTGCATGAGCATAGTCAGCAATGTATTCTAATAGTTCAACTTCTTCAACAGCAGGTTCATACTTATTATTTCTGACATGTTTGTAAAAAAACAGGTCCTGGCACAGAAAGCCAAGTGGGTACAGAACTACCATTAGAAGACCGTCGTGAATGGTTAAATAATCGTTCGTGAGGTGTGCAATTTGTACTAGTACATAGAAGTGATCTTATAGTGTGTAGAGCATCCTGCAGAACCAATTCCCATTGAGTTATTTTTAGATTTCTAGATTTTAAAACAAGTTGTATTGCTTTCCATATAACTCCATTATATCTCTCACATTGGCCATTTCATTGTGGATATGCCGTCGTACGACTACTTGCTACGCCATGTGAACCTAAAAATGACTTCAATTCTTGAGGTAGTAATGAAGTTCCTCGGTCAATGTATATACGAAGGCATTTCAAATATTGCAAAAAGTTGACTTAAGTATTTTATAACAGTCGCTGACGTCATGTCTGAACATGGAAACACAAAGGGGAATCTCGAGTATTCATCTACAATGGTCAAAAAATAGTGATTATTTGTAGATGATGGTAATGGTCCTTTAAAATCAATGCTTAATAATAGGATGAAGTTGATTTTATTATTAAACTCCCTTGGTTCTTATTAAATCTTGGTTTTAATTCTGCAGAGATAGGACATAGAAGCAGTTATTCGTCTAGCGTCTACAGAATAAGGTACATTTTTACAGCGTATCCAGGGGTACATCCGAGTAACTCCTGGTTGACAGAGGGAATCATGAAGATCATAAAGAGTTTTGTCATTATTCGTTACAGAGCAAATTCTTGAAAGAGTGTCTGCTACTTTGTTTTCAAATCCGGGTCTATATACAGCATCATAGTGATAACATGATAGTTCAAGGCGCCATCTCATAATTTTCTCATTTTTTATTTTACCAGACACTTTATTATCAAACATAAAAGCAACGGACCTCTGATCGGTTATAAGTCTGAAATGCTTCCCAATAAGAAAATGTCTCAATTTTCTCAACGCCTCTACAATTGCGTAAGCTTCCTTTTCTACTGATGAATGATTTTGTTCGCTTTTGGAAAGTGTTCTTGAAAAAAATGCTACGGGTTTTCCTAGTTGCGAAAGCTGTGCCCCAATAGCAAATTCTGAAGCATCAGTTTCAACTGTAAACATGGCATTGACATCAATTGCAGAAATACCAGCATTTGCAATGTCGTTTTTTAATTTTGTAAATGCTGCAGTAGCATCGTGGGAAAACGGAAATGTTTTACAATGCACAAGCGGCTGAATTTTTTTTGAAAATTGCGGTACCCATTTGGAATAATGTGCAAACATTCCTAGAATGCGGCGAAGTGACTTGATATTATTTGGACATGGAAGTTCTAGAAGTGATCGTAATCGATCAGGATCCGGTTTAACAGTCTTTTTTGTAATAGTATATCCAAGGATATTTATAATGTCAGAAGAAAACATAAATTTTTCTTTGCTTAACGATAAATTGTACTTAGCAGAAGCTTCAGATTGAAGTCACGGTGTGCTTGATCCATTCCACAAATTGTGGCCATCATCCATGTAGGCGAAAGTATCTTTTAGGCCTTCATTCTGTATAATGTTATCGATTGTTCTTTGAAAACATGCCACACCATTTGTAACTCCGAATGGAATTCGTCGAAACTGATAAAGTTTCCCACCGTCTTTTAAATCAGTATACATCTTTTAATTTTCTTTAATGGGTATCTGATGATATGCGTTACGAAGATCAATAGTATTTATAAACTTGATGAACGATGTCTTCTATTCTAGGAAGAGGATATGCATCAAGTAGTCTAAACCTATTAATGGTTTGTTAATAATCAATTACCATGCGCCTTTTGTGATTTTCGCTGGTAGTAACCAAAACCTGTGCTCGTCATCTGGATTCATTTAACTCAATTACATTTGAAGCAGTGTATCGACGTGATTTAACAGCAATTGGAGATTCGAAAATAAAAAATTAGGTTCCATTTTAGCCGTTGCTAAACTGCAAATACTCAGAGTAGATCTTGTTCCACCAAAAGCAACTTTTAGACCACTATGTTGAGATAATATATATCATGTCCTATGATCATATCAGCACATAGTTCTTTTAACACTAATAACTTCGCATTTTTATAAAAATGCGACAGTATCTTGATATTTACAATACAATAGCCCAAAATTTGAGTAGTAAGCGTTGTTGAAGCCACGGCTACATTAGCATTAGTATGGAATATTTTAAACCTTTCTTTTGCTATTTTACTACATAAATAACTATCAGAACTGCCAGTATCAATTAATGCATGTATTGGAATTCCGTTTACTTCAGCTTTAAGCACCGACTTGACGGCCAAACAGGTAGGAGAAGCAGCAGAAATAGTTGCAAGTAGAGCAGCAGATGACTGTTTTGTAAAAATTTTGGATTGACATGCATTCGAAAAATGTTCTTTTTTATTACAATTGTGACACATGGAATTTCGAGCAGGGCAAACAATTCGTGGATGTCTGCTTTGTCCATAAAAGTAGAATTTTTGAGATACAGCGGCACGCGTTGGTGATTCAGAATTATTATCTTGAAAGGTTTGATTTTGATTAGTATTTGATGCTGCGGAAGCGGTAGTATTGCCAAAGTAGGAAGCGTATGATTCTGAGTGATATTGTGCCATTTTAAGAGCCCTAGCTTTATCAAAAGCTTCATCTAAAGTAAGCGTGGTATTTTCTAAAAGGCGTTGTCTAATATTTCGAGAGCCTAAGCCGCTAATAAAGGAATCTCTAATGAAATCGGTTTTATTCTTTTCTGCAGATTCACGATATACTTACAACGGTATGCCTATGCGCATGCAAGCGCTAAGATTCCCCGAGCCTTGACGTCACGTGCGATAATAGGCAATATTAGCTATTTGGCTGATCAGTTGGGTATTTTGTGATTGTGGCCACATGGTTGTTTTAAAAGTATAAACGTGATAAATATATTAGGATAGAATAGTAATTACATTTAGAATAAGTATGCTTAAAATGCGTCCATAGTCATTTGACAAGAGGGAAAGCGTTACTTTCAATATACCTACTTAAATAAAACTCCTCAAACGTTATGTATTTCGAGGTTTGCAAAACCGAAAGAAAAATTATAATTATTTTTCCATATTATTGATTAGGTATACAGAGATGTATAAAAAATTAAAAATTATTTTTCTATAGGAACACTGACGTTTATTTTTGACTAGATTTTTAATTATAAATATTGAACACATTTAATGGATATCAATATTTATTTTTTATAATTTGTAAATTTTGAGATTTTCTTGTCTAGTTTCCTTTGGCAATTTTTGAAACTATCTTTTCTGTTGATATCTCGTGACCTGATATAAGTTCGAGTTCTACTAAAATATAAAATTACATCAAATGTCACAGAGTTCAATTTTAGCTAAGATTGAATATTTTCGGCCAATTTTTGAAAAATGTTTTTTTCTTTACATACAGAATTTCCGTGCATTTTGTAAAACTCCGATTCTAGTGTTAATGCTACTTCCCATATTGCATCATTAGGATGCAAAAGGGAACCCCTGGAAATAGTTTGCAGCCAATCAGGTGACTTTTGCATATCTAGTTTTGAAGTCGGGTTCCTAGTGGATACTTATTCTTAAATTTTTAAGCTACAACTCCCGCAATGTATTTTAATGATTGTTCACTAATTTTCTCTTTAACTTCAAAATGCTTCATTAGATTTAGTGTTCCTTCGTCAATGACTTCTGGTGGTTCGACAAATTATATGTTTGTTAATAATGTGCCTTCTTCGTCCTGAAGTTGTTCTGCCGAGTCTTCTGTTTATTTGGATACATTACTAAGCATGTCTTCCGTCAGACAAGTGTCTTGTGTTATATTGTCTTCGTTCGTCTGGTTGAAAATATCTAGTAGACATTGTTCGTTGTTTTCTAGAGTGTTTCTGTTTTCCGTAAAAATTGCGGCTGAATTTTTTCCTAATAAGTACCACCTTAATCGAAATTTAAATTCTAGGGGAGAAGGATGATCATTTGCACCACCCATACTCTGAATATATGCGAAAAAGTTCTCTAATATGTCCTGATTTAGTCCAGATGTTAATACGTATTCCACATTATATTTTTCCTTTAAATAAACATTTCTGCAAGTGACTTGTTGGTTAGCAGTATTCCTTTCTGGAAAGGAATGAGTCCTTTATGTTTGCCGACTCTCATTGACTCAACAAATTCTAACGTTGAGTTAAGGACTTTGGTTTGATTATCCAAGTCTGTGCCAAAAGCATTTCGTCCTGGGCAATTTTCAGTAAATTTTGAACGGGAATTAAATAAATCAAACCAATCATTAAATAGCTTCACCATGTCAGAAGCTTGCTGCCAACGGCAGTCCATGTTTTCCAGAGTATTCAATTGCTTTTGCAACGGATTTTGAAAGTAATTGAACGGCTGCTCGCACTCTTTGTCTCAATGATCCTTTTACATGGATATGCTGTTGCGTCAATCGATGGGCCAAAGTTAACTCTGAAGTGGAAATATTTAGTAGTACTTCAAAATAGTCACTGTTAATTATATGGTCTTGTATAATAAAACCATTATCAATTACATGATTTCGTACTATGTGGGACATCTGCATACACAAAAATTTTCAATGAGTCATCACATGGATGGTTAAAAAAGCTATTTTCATTGTGCCTCACTGTTAATTTAGACCACAAAGCAACATTTCCAGCGCCCATATCACTCGCAATTGCCACCACTGTAAAACTTGCCCGATACAATTCTGAAATAATGAGTTCCAGAATTTCTTTGGTCATAGCCTGATCAAATTTATAATAAATAGGATGATTCCAATTTTTAATCAGCCCACGTGCCATAACTGTTTGACAAGCGGTGTGGGGACCGATCACTTGTTCCTCTTTTTTATCAATATCCACTTTATTTGACACATATATTTCATCAAACGTTAACACATAAATTTTGTTCCACTCAGTAAATTCAGAAGCTTTCTTTTTCATTAATGATATAACATATTTTAAAAGTCCTTCGCTTACATCAAAATTGGAAACCCATCTTCTCAAAGTTGACATGGCTGGCAACGGATAGTTATTGGCTTTTAAATATCTATACGCCTTTGGGTTAACGCTGCGTAGAGAAATAGCAGATGCGATGTCTTCTGGTGACCAATGAATCCGTATGTTTTTTTTCGCATTCATTATTTTTTTATCTGTCCTGCTGTGAACACAGTAACTAACGCACGTTCATATTTTTCAATTTTTTCGTTTTTTCATCTAGTTTCTTCAGCAATTCCTCGTTTTGCATTTGTAAGAATTTAATTTTTCCTTTTAGATCAGCTAAATCGTGTTGATTTATCCTGAAATTAAAATATATATATATATATATTTTTACTTTTATTCACTTTAATTACAAAATGGCTGTTGGTATACACGGGTTTAACTGCCATAACTTTAGCGCATAATAGTATGCAATAAAATAAACAAAAAGCAACAGTTTTCCAGACAAAATTATCAAAATATATGGTTTTATGTGCAAGGAGTCAATTTAAACGTAATTTTATTTTAAAATCTTATAAAATTTCTTCCTTAGTGCTTCTTAGTGTAATTAATATTTACTTATTTAGTTTTTTGTTAATAAATAAAATTCTTTAAAATTGATCACGCCCAATTAGCCAGCAGCGCACTGGATATGTACTCCCAGGTTAAATAATTAATCAGCAGATGTGCCAAATTAAAGCAAAAAGCAATAAAGAAGTTATTTTAATTATTTTGTGCAAAATCGCATATATTGCTTAATAGTAATAGTATATTGCTTAAAGTTTTCAAAAATAATTTTATTCAAAAGACCTTGCCATATAAAGTTGATATACCAAAAATAAGATTTTTCTGAGAAGTCTAAATCGGTGAAAATAAATAAGAAAGTGCTGCTGGAACATTTTAAAGGCGTGACGTCATCAGATATGAAGTTCGCGTTGGGATATATATTTATCTATGACAGTGACAGAAACGACAGCATTCTGGCAGCGGGTGCCGGCCTAGCAACAGAACGTGATCCTATGCAATTACATCCCTGATCGAGCCGTCCTTCGAATTCTGCATCTTAAACTCTTCTATTTCAAGAACAGCTTAAGGAATTGATTTACAAATTTGAATATGGCTTATTTTTATGAAGTATTTTGGATGGGTAATAGAAATTTGATTTTTTTTTAATGAGCCCATTAAGTGACCTTTAGTGCATAAAATCCGATATTTCAATATTTTTTGCCTCGAAAACGGTGGGGTTTATCGTATACTTGGGTTATGGCAGTCAAGCTCCTAACACCCATCTTTATATACTTACTTAGTGTTTTGATCAACTCTTGAATCTGATAATTGTGCAGTGTCTAAGGTAGTAGTAACATAATTTGATTCACTACTCGAAGTTTTTGATTCATTTGTACTTATTGATTGATTTAAGATGTCGCTAACCTCATGGTGTCGTCTTTTAGCCAACCTTATTGTTCTTTCCACTACATTCGGTGTAAAACCTAGGAACATTTATCGTAGGCACAGCATCAGCCTTTAAATGACGACTATTTTTTGGGGTATAATGAAGCATCTTCTGTTTTAGGGGCATCTTAAAAGCGTTCAATTCAAAATGTACGGAACATACGGTTGCTACAAAAAGTAATACTAATATTAAACTGTATTACAACCCCTATAATGACATCACACGATACTTTAAGTTTAACCCCAAAGCTTCTTCTTTGTCCCTGCACACCATTTTCTTTTTGTCTTATGCCCGTAATTCAAAATAACTGTCATTAAGAATCGGCAAAAGAAAAAAAGTATCATACATATTACACAATATGACCAATTAATTAATTCTATACCCCCGGCTCCCCCTACCATTACTAACTTGTAAAGGGTCAGCTAACAATTTTATTACAGTATTCATAAAAATCGGTGAGTTGGCTTAGAAATCTCACGTTTTTTCTGATCACACTATATACGGAACGTTTAACGAGACCACGCCTGAGATATGCTTTTTTACATTACAAGCCGATGCATTTACATAGAAATATCAAACTTCATCATTTTGAATTATTATAATTTTCTTTGATCATCCTGTATATGTCAAACCACAATGGGACTAGTCTCAGAGACAACCTTTACCAAAATGGCATAGATGCGCATTTCTGTAAAAACTATGTTTTGACAAACGTAAAAAGAAGCCACAGGTGGAATTGATTACTACCTTTTTTGAAATGTACTCTGTTAAAAATAAGAATGAATCGTTTAACTAGATAACAAAATAAATGTTCGCTTACCATTCTTAAGATTTATTCGATCATCTCTTTTGCATGCAACAATCCATTGATTCGCCAAATCTGTATTTTTTGGAAAGCGAAAGAACTTAATGTCTGTTCCTTTCGTATTCTGGTTGCGATTTTTGCAGGTAGCCACAGCGCAATTTAGCATTATTTTAGTTTATTAACCAAAAAATCTTAACAGATAAACAAGAACTCTAACTACCGAGAATAACGCAATAAATATAGAAATAAATGTAATGCAACATCAATTATTACAAAGTCGATACACTACAGACAACGGCTCTGCGATAACTGAGAGGCGGGCACGCTCACATGTGACGTATGTGCGCGGTGGCTTTTCAATTACGAGCGGAGATCGGCATATCGGCAGTAGGTGTATCGTGTGCAGATACTGCTTTAAAATTACAATCCTTTTGTTTAAGTACTTGTAGAAATTGGTCAATGGACTCACCCGGTTGCGTAAATACATTCTTTACCACGGTAGAGATGGCTTGATATCTGTACCGCAGTAAACAATGGTACCGAAATAACGCGCAAATCCCACATGAATGTCTTACTACGCTGCAGATGTTTACACTATCTGTATCGTAGTAAATAATGTAGGCCTAGTAACTGCGTACTGCTCATCCCTTTCTTACTGCAGCATAACATATACAATTTCTATTATAGGTAGAAATAGTTTAAATATATCTGTCGTATGCACATTGCAAAACTATTTGATATATCGTTTCCTATATTTTCGAGACTAAGGAATTCGATTATCATTCTATTTTTTATAGAGGGTTGGGAATTGGGATGGGTGTTTTTTTTCTGTAAAATCTAAATGTGAAGGTATGGATGCCATTGGCAGCGGTTTTTTTAGTGCCTTCCTCCTTTTATGTGATATCACTGGCCCGTTAAACTTTCTGAGTACCTACCACAGCAATTATTGCAGAAACAAGCACTTATCACCTTTTGATTGCGTTTTCGTGAAGTATCCAAAGTGCTTATTCAAGTAAAAATAATGTTTAATTTGTGAAATATTCTAATAAGTAGGTAGGTCACTTACTTTGGATAATTTACTTGCTTTCCCATAAAGTTTTTATATGGCCAATTAAATTGTGATACAATAAAATACATTCGTTTTGTACTAACTTTTCATTCATTTCTTGGGCGTTCTCCTCACTAGTGGATTAGAATAAGCGTTGAGTTTCTCTAATTATTGGCATTCGAGGGTCTTTAGAAGCTATGTGCTGAGTGTTCAACAACCATCTCCAAAATGTTTGGGTCACATGGATTATACAAATTAACAAACTGGTCTCCGGGAATTTTAATGCGTTTATTTCTGCTAAATAATCGTCTGTCATGATGACGTTGGGGAAGCCTTGGCCTCCGATTTCTTGATTTCGTAGGGTGTAACTAAAACATGAGTGTGTAGTTAGTTAGCTTCACTTGCTTGTTCAGGGTTAAAAATGCATGCTAAAGGTACAGTGCCAATTTTAGCAGCAGCAAACAAAATCGTCACACATGTATTCGTTTGGTCGCAAGATCCTCTGGAATCAATAAATAACATCTCGAAATTTTGTGTATTTAAAGAAAAATATTGAACAATAAATATCGTATGATGTCGTAAGCAACGGATAATCAGTACGCCGTTATTTGACCTATAGTATTTACTACATTACAGATAAACATCTGCAGCGAGGTAAGCAATGTATGTGGAATATGCGCGTTGTTTCGGTAACATTGGTTACTGCGGTACAGAGACCAAGCCATCTGTACCGTAGTAAAGAATGTATTTACGCCACCCGGTTGTTGTCTTCTTGTGGCAAGAGAATGTCTTGCAAAGATCTTATTTTTGGGTTTATCATACAGGTTTTCTAGAACTCTTATAACATTCTCATAAGAAGAACAGTCACTAATGTACACAAAAACCGTAGAACTAATATAGTTTATGAGCAGATTTAGCTTGTCCTTCTCTTCTTTAGGACTAGCAGCTTCCAGGAAATTTTCAAATGAGCGATACCAGTGTTTCCAAAGTTGTGATGCATTAGATGAGCTAGGATCTAATTCGAGTCTTTCGGGACGAAGTAGCTTGTCCATGTTAGCACTAAATAAGTTAATTAAATTGATAACGTAGATAAAGAGACCTTTTGAGAATATAAGGCTTTAATTAACTTATTTTACAACTACTGACAATGACATTGATAAACCAGTAAACAGGTACTACAAAATGAATAAGGTAGAATAATAAATAGTATATAACACTACTACTAATTACTTTCTCCTTTAAATTAATAACTTTCATAATGTCAAACCATTTTATATTGGGAATCGAAGACATGTCATACATTTTCTTGGTCTAGATAAAGGTTAACAAATATCACATTTTCTTAGCTGGGTCAGAGTTCCGCCATTTTGAGATCCTCGCCGCGCCTTCATGTCGCTTCAACTGTCTAGTCAGCAGGGATCCCAGATGTACTGAGCCAATAATCGTGATTTCGGTCGTGAAAAAAAACGTGAGATCGTAAAACGTATGCGTATTTTAGTGAAATAAATGTTTTTATTTGGATACTAAGGTTTTAGGTATTTTTGTTCCTCCAGGGCCGTCTGAATGAAGCACAAAATATTTAATTTGAATTTTAACATAAACTTAATTATTAAAGAAAAATAAATTTTTAATTATTACTTTCGTATTGAAAAATGACACCACTTTAAAATATGATTTAATTTTTTTATTTAAATTTTGTAACCATCAACATAAAACGAACTTTAAAGTCCAATTAAAATAGGTATACAAAAGTCAAAACAAAATTTACCTACAGGCCTCTTATCTTTTCAATTTCCTACTTCTATTCCATCATTTTCCGTGCCTTTTATGTCGCCTCGTTTCATTTTTGTGTCGCTTGGCACTTCTTTTGGTACATCCTTTATATTTCTTCTTAATGTTCCAACTACGTGGGTTTTTCTTGTTAGAAGAGTTCTTGTTAATTCGATATTGTTGTAAAAATTATCTGCTACTAAGGTGCGACCCTGATCAAGGTAGTCATTTAGTAAATTCATTACTGTGGTGTTACTTTTTCTGCCAAGGGTCTGGGTATTACTTTTTCCTTTGTATATTTCGGAATCATAGGTATATCCTACATCGTCGCAAAGCTTAAATAATTTTATGCCATATCTTGATGCCTTAGATGGAATATATTGCCGAAATAGCAACCTACCACGAAATGGCACCATTGATTCCAGTATTGAAATTATCTCAGAGGGAGTTTTTAAACTTTTAAATTGTGCAGTTAAAGTATCCACGATTGATTTAATTTTGTATAGGCGGTCTTTCTTATCTGCTTGTAGATTATCCGCGAACTGCAAATATCTTAGGATGGATTGAAATCTATTTCTAGACATAATACGCCGTACAAAGCAGTGCCGATATAAATATTTTTTTGACCAATAGTCAGATACTTTCGGGTATTTTAAAAATTTAGCATTTCTTCCGAATCTACATTTTTCCAATGGGGATTATGTCTCGCGGCATTTTTGTTAGTTTCAAGAACAACAAGATTCACTATATCGTCAGTGATGATCTTTCGATAAATTTCGATTGGCGTATGGCTTTTTGGAAAACTTATGATTGATTTACCAGTAAGAGAAAATGATTTTAGAGATTCACCTGTTACAGAATGCCATGCGGATGTATGAGCTTGCTGTTGATTATTGCTTTCATCGTCTTGAATATCATCAAGGTTATTTTCACCTTCCGAGGATTCTGATTCGGGCGACGACGGCTCGTACTCTGACTGACGCACAAAATGGATCTTCTGGTGTAGATTTCCCATCTAAGCTTTCATTGTCGTTCTCAATTGAGTCATCAACTGTATTTTCATCTTGAATCTCATCTAATGAGAAAAAAATGTATTATATAACCTCACATCTACCAAGCTTATATAGTGAAATTTACCTTCGCTGTTTATTTCGTCATGACACCTCAGAAGACGTTCCTCTTCTTTAGGATCCATGTTTTTTTAAACTAATATTGCTTTACTGCAAACACAATAACACAGAAGAAACAAATAGAGACAAGATAAAATGTACTGAAACGTGTTATTCTAAAAGCGATGTTGAAATAGTTCATTTATGAACAATGTGTATCACCGGTGATCATTCCGGCAAACTCGTCAAAAATGTAGGTATCTACTTGTATGGGGCTATCTTAGGTGTACATTAAATGTTGCAATAAGCATGTGGTACAGAAGGAAACTGTTCGACTTTTCAGCGCGGTCTACAGAGCAAGTGAGGATGTGTATCACATGTGATTCATATGGTAGCCAACGTGTTAATTTTAAAATTATTGGTACTATTAGAAACAAAGCTTTATGTAGAAGTATTCCTTCTAAAGTATTCGTCTTCAATCAATTTCGTGGGCTTGTTTTATTCAGGTTTACTTGAGAAAAACCATCTCTCCACATTCTATATTAAAGTGAAGAAGCAAATTGGAGTTGTCAATGTTTTCGGATACTTTAGAAAATTTTGTACAAATAATACTGAGCAAGTAATACACCTTCTTACATCCTCGCAATTCATTTGGTTAGAATGCATGAAATGTTGACAGAAAAGTTTTCTAAAAGCTCTCTCAAACTCTATGGGCGTGCGGTTTAAGGAATTACCCCCTTGTTGTCTTATATTCCCAAAATAAGTTTCGAGGCAATCTTAGTTAACTTTTCTAGTTTTTATATATTCAAAACCTTCGTTTGAAAGATGTTGCCATATACATTTAATTCCTTTTATTGTAACCATTCAGCGTTTCCTAAATTTGAATTTTTTAGTTATATCTTTATTATTTTTATTATAAACTTTTAATTCATTTAAAAGTGTCCACATTTCATCGAGAAATTTAATTTGGAAGTCTAAACCTCGAAACACGTTTTTATACTTATTAGGATGATTAATTTCTGTAGATTTTAACAAATGGAACAATTGATCAAATTTTTCTATTATCTCAATACCAATAGCCTCAGCAGGTAGTAAACTTAACCTTAGGTGAGTGAGTACGCATTCCACTAGCCACGGTTTTGCTAAGAACTGAGCAGCCAGTTTAACTCTCATCTTTTCGAAATTGGTTGGATTGATATGAGAGTCGGTTAGCTTGGGTGCGCACCTGTGGGACTGTTTCTTATCTTCACGGTAGAATGATTCTACATATTCCCAAGATGTTTTCTTGTTTTGAAAACGAAAATAATTTTGTGCTAAATTATTTTTTGCGGCTCTTAATAAGTGTGGAGTATCAAAAAAAAATAGATCAGTTTAAATTGTGCCAAGATAAACTCTGGATTTTCTTCTGTTATGTTAAGCATATTAGATAGTCCTATAAAGTTGGAACCCATGTCGCTAACTAAGCCTAGAACATATAATCCAGCATCTGTTAATTTTGATACACATTTTGTAAGTAAAGATTGTATATTTCCAGCTTTAAGCTGCGTATTTACAAAAAATAGGCAATTGATTGCTTCCAGTCGTAGAACAGTCCCCGTGCCATTACAACAGAAACATTTTGTGCTACAAGGGGGTCGTTTTTCTCATTTTCGTTTCCGATATCTTGAAAACCAATTATTTCATCTCGATATAAGTTATAATAAAGGTTTGATTGGAGAGATGTCAATACATATGTTGCAAAATTTATCGACTTCTGACATAGTTCTGCTTTAAGTTTAAGAGCGTTAAACAGTCCATCATTTGATATTCCCGGTTTGCAGACAATATATTGTGTCATTTTTTCTAAAGAACGTTTTGTTGGCAAATATAGTATTTTTGAAAGAAAATTAAAGGATTTTGGTCCTAAAAAGTACAGGGTCAGCGCAAACTATTTATACTCTTTATTATATCGCCTAGCCCTTGACACTTTCTTTCTTAAATCGGCTTGAAATTTAACAATTATCAGCTAAGGGTTTGTTTAGGAATATATCGCATAGATTTTTGAAAGTCTATAGCTGATTTTCCGCCAACTTCAGTTTTTATGCTTTTTTTTTCCCTACTTACAAGAGCATTATTTAGGGATTTTATCTTATACCTTAACTTCTTCTTTCTAGGAGTATTGTTAGACAAAGTGGATGGTGTTTGAGTTAGTACGCAAGATGATAGCGAAGGCATATTAGGTGAATTATCTTGGCGACATGCATTATCATCAATAATGTTAACTGGAGGCGCTAAAAAATAAAATAATAACTTTTCAGTGGGTATCATATAAAAAATATTTTTTTCTACGACCGGGCGACTTTAACCACTTGCCATACTCATTTTAGTTTGGAAAGTGTCACTTTCCCGCACCGAATGCGGAAATGCTATTTTTCTACGAGTGTGTGGGAAAAAGAGCTCTTCCCACTATTTTCTGTGCGGGAAGACATTTTTACCGCACTAGGGCGGAAGGAGTTTGCAATAGTGAAATAACCACTGTGACGTCCAATAATTGTGTTGACTCACCAAGTTTTTATTGACTTTCAAAAATAATTTGAAAGTGTCAAACTGTGTCAAATAATATCATATTATTTGAAACACATTTTTCATATCATCATCTTTAGTATGCTCGTAGAAAAAAATATAGGTCCTAAAATTTGGGGGTGGAAATTTCCGACACTCGAGGATGCGTAGCCGTGTGAGTGAGGGAAAGTATCTTTCCCACATTCAAATGTCACTTTCGCACTGGTGACTGTAGATATGTACAATATAATATGTTAAGTAAAAAATCATATTTTCTTTGTGCCCTACTTTCCTAACAAAGTAAGGTGGTAGAAAAAAATATTTGGATCCCAACTCATGCAAAAAGTATCTTTCCCGCCCTTGACTGTTTACCTAGACTCCGCTACGCTTGGTTCGTGCAGCAGCAGTCGCGTGCGGGAAAGTATAACTTTCCGCACTTATTAGAATAATAGGCATTGCTCATTATCTGATGAACCGTCTTCAGCAATACCCATTTGACCATCACTGTAGCTTGTGGTTTAACAATGACCTCTCTCTCTCTCTTTCTGCATTTCGAAGAGATATCTAAAAAGAATACAAGTGATAGTTACGATACTGCTTGCTGCCATTAAACCTAAAGCAGGCAATTAATAGGACTTAATACAAGCCAAATGTACAAAAAAAAAATAATTCGATACACAATGCATAAAAAGGACGATTTACAAACAAACAGGCTCCGACTTGGTACCGATTAATAAATTAATGTACTTGCAGAATTCACGGAAAGTCATGCCCTGTCTTACTTGATAACACAATAATTTTTCTTGGTGGTTCATCAGAAACGTTTGTATCGACATTCTGACTAAAATGTTTTGGACCACGGAATATCGAAGGAACTGCATTTGAAAGTAGACGGCGTCCACTTGAAATAAACTTTTTTTTGAAATGCTTCTCACATAGTTTATAATTTTTCATATTTTTCCCAACAGATCCTCCCTGTTAGCAGCCTTTAGCCAAATTTAGCATCTACAAAAAAACAATATTTTCTATTTTGTTAGGTACTTAAAATGAATTAGATGTTACAATTGAATTATATTATTTTACATTTACATACCTATACTTCTCTAAAGGAAGACCAAATAGCCTAATATTTTGTTTACTTCTAGTCTGACAATGCTTATATATGCATCCATATCCAGAACGCATTTTAAAAATATTAAATTTTTCTTTATAAAATCCAAACAAAAAATATTTCCAAAGTTTAAACGAGATCACCTTTAAACCAATCACTGCCGAAATAACATAAGCGATGGGAGTAAAACATACGTTTAGCGTAGAACGGCCAGAACTGACTTTGAATATGCTCTAGTATTCTAATAATTGTGCCTCTTTCCACCTCGCACATGTGGATGAAGGAAGAACTTCACATATATTGTGTCCGCGCGGCGGCATCGCCTTTCGTATCTGTTTATGGGTAATTTGTGGCCAAGTATTTACTACTTGAGTATCAACTAAAAATTAAAACTAGCAATATATATTAAATATTCTCGGGTTTCGAAATTATGGACTTATCTAACTTTTATAAACATATCCATAACTAAAGATGTATAATTATAAAGATCATCATAATCACCTAAAAAATTAAAAATAGCAATAGCATCGGTTTTTATGGACTTATCTAACTGTTATCAATATATTGTCCTGGGTTTAAAAAATTGCCACTCTGCTATATATACCTATTTAGTTTTATTCCTCTCACAAAAATTCATAAGTCTAACAAGTCATAAACAGATTTATGTCTATTTACATTTATTTTGAGACTATTGACTATTAGCCTCAGGTGCATTATAAGATCATTTACACAAATAGAGCGCTATATAAAAATCGACCTCTTCTATTGGTCGATCCGCGGCTCAAGAAAAGAAAACTAACCAGGTGCTAACCCAAACCAACCCAAGACATACCCAAAATCAAGAAGAAAACTGTTTAGAGGCATGATCTTAAAAAAAAATAATAAAAAAATCAACGGGGTTTGAACCCAGGCCGTCCAGGTGAAACCCAACGATCTAAACCTTTACACCACGAGAGCTCTTAACAGAAAATAATTGCATCACGAAGACATATTGTAATACGAGATGGATCGACCAATAGAAGATGTCGATTTTTACATAGTGCACTATTCGTGTAGAGGATCTTAAAATGCGCCTCAGGTGCCGGCCGCTGGCTGATCAAAGCATGCCGACTTGAGGCGAAAAAAACAGCTCCTCTTTGTTAATGCTTAATGTAGTCCGCTTTTTTTTATTAAAGGATTGTCGACATGTGTACTACGAATCACCCGTCGGTAAACGAAAACGGCAATAATATCTCAAAGTGTCGTTTAGGAGAATTGATATATTTCCAATAGTTGAAAAAATCAAAATCACGGACATGACAGAGTCACGGGTTTTTTAGAATGTGATTTTTGGGGAACGGTCACTGATCACTACCGTGTCTGAAAATTGCTGTCACGCCCCATCTCTACACCGAAAGAACAGTTTGTTTACTATAAACTAGAACACTTAACTATTAACAAATTTCTAGTTTAAATATGGCTTATTAAATATTTGTTCAAAGTTAATGCAAAATTTGTTTCCGCGGTTGGAAACAAATATTGTTTTTTTAACACCAAATATTAGTACTAGTTATTAAGCGTTTGTTTCTCTAAAACTTAGATGTATTTCTTGTAAATGCAGGCTGTTTGGCAGTTATAATAATTTTATTAAATATAATATTTTTTTTTAATAAATAACAGATATTTATTTATTATTAAAAAATAAACATGTCTTCATAATATATTATTTTTATATGTAATAATCACTTTGGTAACTATAAAAAAATTGTAATATTGCTCAATAAGTTTTAGTTATTGTAAATTTTTTATTATGTAACGATTAATAGATATTTTTTTGCTAATACATATATAAAATTATTAAATATAAATAAAGATGTTTTGGACTAATACATCCTTTATTATATGTATGTATATATACACATATAACAAAGAATCCATTAGTCCAGAACAACTTTATTAATATTTAATAATTTAATATCTGTAATAGCAAAAAAATATCTATAATGTATCTACAAAAAGGAGAGAAATTTCTTGGGATGTCCGCTTAACCGGAATTGGAATAGGTAGGTAATAAAAAAAGACATTGAATACATTTTTTAATTTTAAAAAATATTATGAACATATTTCACGTAGATAAACAGAAAATAAATTCTCAAAAAACATAATTTTTACATAACGTCAATGATTTTTTACTTTACATTTGCCCATGTTACAAATTTCTAGGGTATAAGTAGATAGTACCCATGAAATAAGAAAAAAAAACATACGAACAGCTCAATCAGGTCACTCATTGTGTTCTTAAGCACGTATAACCACAAATTTGTCAAGTCTCAAGTTAATCGTCAATTACCTCTCCCCTAATATAATAAGCCGCAGAAATACAGTAACACCAATGCACTGCACTATCGCTACATAATTAGTGCCTCCAATGAATTTCCTTCATAAATTAAATGCCGGGATGGAAAAACTTGCACTAATTAACAGCACGCGGAGTTCGCGGAGACACTCATAGATAGTATACACATACCACTGTGGTATGTGATAACATATACAAATAAAAAAGAGACACTACTGACATAGCTGAGCAGGACAGAGCTCAAGATACAAGGACAAGATGGCGAATAGCGATAGCCCGATGGTCTGCTACTACTACCCTTGTCTCTGCTACTATGCTAAATGAAAATGATCACGCCGATTCGTGCCAATAAACGCACAGCCAGATGCTACCATTCCTAATATTTTTCCTTTGTTAACTGTTACTGTAGTTATTTTTATTATCATTCAATGTTACTAATACTAACCAAATTCATATGGAGGTTAATATCAAAAATGCTTATTATAACTATGTATGTGTATTATTTAATGGAAATCCGTATATTAACTATGAACCAATTATATTATATAAAAACAGAAAATTATGTACTATTACAAAATTAATGTTTTTAATAATACATATGTTTTGCCTTACTGTATATTGTTAAATGCAACCAAATAGTGTCCAAATAAAAAAAATATTAACATGTAACATTTACAATGGAATCATATTTTTATAAAAAAACAAGGTCTAGTTGCTATTAATTTGGCAGCATATTCATTAACAAATACTACCCAAACAAATATTTATTTATTATTATCGAAATTTTTCTTTCAGTGTATTTAGTGATACGCTCTAGCCGAGGACTCCCAGCCACCTGCCAATCATAAGCAAAACAAACCAGGCTATTATTGTTCTATAGCCGGGGAATCGCAGCCGCCCCCTAATCATAACAAACCAAGCCACTGCCGTAACTGATCTATAGCCATGGAATCCTAGACGCCCGCCAAGTATAAGCAAATATTTTACGTGTAAACCTATCTTAAACTGTTGTTTTATATATTAAAATTCGTCAAGTATTAAGTCACGCTTAAGTAAAGTATTTCGGTTCATGTTTTTCAAACATCAACGTTTAATATCGACATATTAAGGTCGATGTTTTTCCTACATCGATTCATCGATTTTCGATGTAATTTGAAATTTGTGTATCTCTAAGTAGGCAGACCCAAGAAGCAATTTAAGGTTCATTTAACGTCGGAATGACCGACTTAAACGTTAGCACCCAACTGTCATACAACATCGTACATTGTACCCCCTGGGGAATCAAATCAAAGTTGTAGCAACGTTGCCAAGCAACTTTAAGTGATACTATGGTTATCATCTTTTCATTATTTTTTTAACTAAATTCAAGGTTAATTTTGGACACTTCTTATAAAATAAACAATACCACCGGATTGAAATAAGTTAACATTTCTCAATTTGTAGTTTGTTTATTTTAACTCCAATAGCATCGATGAAATGACTTGAAATAAGTCAATCAATCAATGGCACCAATTGAATTTTTAAGATGTCTGAGTAAATATTATTCAAAATTTTGTTTGCAACTAATTGCAAAAACTAAATACTTGTTTCAACAAAAATTTAATTTTAACATAAAACCTCTAAAAATTTATAAAAAATTATTATGCCGCACACACAAAAGGAAAATCCTATACCTCTCAACGAGCACGGAAATAATGCACTCTCAACGTGTGCCGAAATGATGGTGGAAGTTTGACTTAAAGCATTGTATGTTGCTGTTTTCGGGAATGACGTTATTCAGAAATCCATTCCAGAGCCACGCAGTTGTCCAGAGAAAAGACTCCCGTAACCGCGACGTCCTAAGTGTTCGCAAATAAGTCGTATGTTGATGAGCAGCTTGTGTTTGAAGGGTGTTTCTGTTTGGCTCAACTCTGGGCGGAATCATAAGTGCCACATCATTCGAACACCTTCTGTAGTAGTATCGATAGTAAAGAGATAAGTCCGCCACATTTCTTCGATGTTCACGGCTATCAAAGGCTTTAGTCAACTCTGGACCATCCACAAGATGGACTGCTCTCCTCTGTATGAAGTCCAATATCATGAGCAATTATTTGGGTGCCTACCCAAGTAACACACAACATACATTAGACGTTTATTTTTTATCTAGATCATACATCTATATAATTGTATCGTCCAACGTCATATAGACGTCTATATGTCCGCCGGATACACGTCTATCAATAATCTAAATCTTAGTTTTAATCGATGTATTTTTTAATGTATTTTAGATGTAAACGGTAGATATTCTTTTAAGTGACATTTAGGCGTCTAATTGATGTGCATTTTAGATGGTATAATTAGTATTTTTAGAGGTCTTTTATACATCTATCTTAAATACTATTTTGACTTTTTATAGATGTTTTCTAGACGTCCTTTTTTCATTCTTTTAGACGTATTTTTAGAGATATTTTGTATGTCTCTCTTAAATATATTTTGGCTTCTTATAGATGTATTTTAGAAGTCTTTTATATGTCTTTCTTACATATATTTTTCACTTTTATAGATGTTTTTTAGACGCCATTTTTAATTTTTTTAAATCTTTTTAGTGTCTTGGAAAGCAAATCGAGTAAGTATACCATGCAAATCAAGAAATCCAAATAATTCTCAGATTTAGTTGTGTTAATCAGGCTTTTGGTTCTGGGATACTCGATTTTTTTTTGCAAGCATCTGTACGCTAAATGATCATTATAAAATAAGTAGCTAATATTATAAATTGACTAGTAAATTTTCGTTTCAAAAATATATTTTTATTGTCAAATTCGTAACATGAGATCTTTATTTTGCATCATAAATAAATCAAATTCGCAGGTAGGTAATTATATAGTAATTATTTTTTTTTCTCTGAGCCGCCAAACTTAACCAGTCCTTCATGACTTGATTAATCACTTTGTCGTTCATGTCTTGAGGGTTTTCCGGGCGAAAAACAAAGTTCAGTGACTTCTAAAAATTAAATTATAATTAGTGTTACTATCGACCCTACACCAGAGATTTAATATTAAATGACATCTTTTAACTTCGTCGCTTTAAACGCTTTTTTATTCTGGCCTGCCCAATTAAATTTCGTGGCTAATCTAGTAGTCATGGAGAATTTCAACATGCCCATAACTGTAGTTCTCACGTTAAGGCCTCCAATACACGCCAGTCGATTTTTCTAAAAGAATAAAAAGGAAGAATAAAACTTATAGGTAAGTTCCCACATAATAATAAATAATTTAGTAAGGTTAGTAGTTCGCTTACTAAGTACTGGAAATCTTGTTTATTATTTACTGGCAGTATCGGAAACTCTTCTGGTTTTGACACATGCTTTAGTTTACTATCATTCAAAACTTTCTATATCTGGTCGATTTTAATAGTGTTTTGATCTTGCACTTTAGTAAGTTTTTCCAAATGTTGAATTACAGTTGCCTCAAAACGTGTTGCAACTCCAGTTACAGCTCTAGAGAGAGATAGAGCACTCTGTATTTATATTACCTAATTAAAATAGCTATACCAAATAACTTTTTCCCTAGGCTACGTTATTATATGTAGGTATTGAATTCGTTATCAATATGATGTAAAAAGTTATTACGCATTGGATATCATGATAGTTTTCAAATCGTTTTGAGAAAACATTTATCACCGACAAATATTAGATGTCTAATGTGCTTCCTGATACACCTGATATAAATTGAGCTCTAAAAATCATCTCTTTTTATTTTTAAATTTTGATAGCCGTTTGCCACTTTTACCAGCTTTTATAATAATATATGTCATAATAAAATTGTCAATCATGAACTATCTTGAAAATCACATTGGTATATTTATATTTCTCGCCATCAATCAGCTTCTTGGGTACTATTCAGCTCTCTAAAGACTTCATGCATTAAAAATTAAATGAAATCAAAATGTTTTTTTTTAAGTAAGGTTATGGCACCATAACGGAATTTCGATTTCGATCTAACCCTAAAAATTTTTGGGGTCGGATTTAGATTGAACCCGTTTTGAATACCTACTGCAAAAACTCGATTTCATCATGGTATCGGATGGAAACCATTTTCAAAACGTACTCAGTTTCCATGAAAACGTAGCATAGGTTAAAGATAGACACATTAAAATATGGAACAAATTCAGAGAATATTCACTAGTTAATGTACGTAAAAAGAAATTGAATGCTTAGTAGGTATATTATGTTATAAAAGATAAAATTACTTACCTATACTATAAAGATTTGTACGATATATAGATACCACACAATGCAATAAATGACAAGGCAAAACCGATTGATCAATCAATCAATCTACACACGGCATCAATCCACGGAACCCACGGAACAAGATCAACAGAACATGGCGAATGGCGAACGAACGGCCGCGGTACAAAAACAAAACGAGGTTAACGAGGAACAAGGCAAATCAGAACGACAGCAGCGACACCCTGGGATGCTAAGATTATCAACTAAAGAGCCTAGCATTAACGCGCACGCGCAATCCTCATCATCCGGACCGCGAACTTTTCTAAAATTTAAACGTCTACTAAATTTACATGGAAAAGACATCCGTATCCGTTACCCGTTACGACAAAAAAATTAGATGCACTTTAGACATCTGTTGATGTGGTAAATAATTAAGAGAATAAATTTAATATTTCCCGAAAAGATTACATGAAAAAACATCCATCACCGACAAATATTAGATGTCTACTTTAGATATCTATAAGATTTAGTAAATGGATTTGTTAGGGTAAGGCAATTATAGAAGTATAATTTCACACTTTACTTGTTTTTCCTGCCCTAACTTGGAATTTAAAATACTATACTTCGAAGGACCTACCGACGAATGAAACCCTATGTGTCGGTATAACTAGAGTTAATTTTATTACTGAATATCAATCAACTTTAACAAACATGCCAGTATGGCTATTAATTATTGCTAAATTAAACCCAATTTTACATAACTAGAAATCTTAAAATGAAAGCTTTTTTTAATGGATTTTCAACCTGCCACTCTGGCGTCTCTACAAAGATTATTTATTTTTTCATTTGTTTCTATCTAAAAAAAACCAGGCGATCCTATGATTACAAAAGTGACATCTAAACATCAGTATTATGACAGGAACACATTCTGTCGGCTGATGAGGAATGGAGAAATAGAGATGCAGGTATATGTAAATCAGATAAAGATAACAGATAAACATCTGGCGCATTGACAAATTTTAACTAATTTTGCTCAATGGATATTATACAGCAAATAAGTCCAAACGTAAATATTAGATAATTTCTATTGCATTTTGCAACAGGATTAATGTGCCTCCTGATATAAATTGATATCTAAAAATCATCTATTTTGCGTAGTCTAGAAATGAGGTAAATTAGCACTTGCACCGTCAAATAGTCTAAAACATGTCAAAAATTTAGTAAACAAGACATCTTTTAACGAGAAATATTAGATTTCTAGTTTAGACTTCTGAAAGATGTGATGAATGGATTAAATTACCTTTTCCTGAATAAAATAGAGGCCTAAAAATCGTCTATTTTACATATCGTCTAAAAATTGTCTAATATGGGCGTTTATATTTTACAATGAATAAGACATCTATTAACGAAAAATATTAGATGTAGTTTAGACATTCAGTATAGATGGTAAATTGCTTAAATTGCATTTGCCTTAAATAAATAGAGATCTAGAAGAGGTCTATTGTATGTATGCTCTAAAACTGGTTCAAAATAGACGTCTAAAATCTCGCCTAAATTAGACTTAGATGCAATTTAGATGCCATAGATGTGTTTTAAACCACAAATAGATTATATTGTGTTACTTGGGTAGCTACACACGTGGGAACAGTATTCCAGAGATTGGGCTTTTTTTTATGGCAGTGGCACACACACTAAAGGTAGGTCCTAGGACACTCGACGAGCAGTGTTTGTGCGAAGATGTTGATTGACACGATTTACAAATGGCTGCAGGTTGTAATCAGGGGAAATAGACGTCCTAGGAGTGATGCAGTGCGCCAGACAAAGAAGTTTTTGCAAAGCAATGTTATAGGTGTTTCAAGTTGTACGATGAACGGGTGGGATTAGGCGGGCCAAACTTGAGAACATATGTCGTGAAAATATCTATAAAATAGAGAGATCTTAGCCACATGTCTGCGGTGTTTCAAACTATCAAGATCTCGGGTTGCCGACGAGAATGAATGGAATCCAACAGATTTAGGGTATGCTTAGGTGCGGCACCACAGATGTGAGAGCAATACTCGCAGCAAGCATCGTGTTATTTGCGCTTTGCAGAGCAAGAGCAGCTGCTGCGGCGTATATAGTATTTTGTTAGATCTTGATTAATTGTTGTAGTCTCACTCGCTGGTAAAGGTTTTTCTTATCTAAATTGGGAGACAAGGGTATTGTCAGCTGCTAAACTTTAATATGATTATTGGTTTCGATCAGCAGGTCATTAATATAGGGGAGGAAGAGAGTTGGTGAAAGTATTGCGCCCTGAGGCACGCCCGCATTGAGGTGACTGTGTCTGAGATGTGTTCATTAACTGCAGCGTGCATAGATCGGTTCTTAAGGAAACTGGCAAGCTAGCTGCAGAGAGACCCTGGCAGTCCGAAGATCGCCAGTCGTTGAGCAATCCGTCATGCCAAACTCTGTTGAATATCTTCGAGATATTCAACTCAATCGCTCGGGATTCTCCGTAGTTCTCAATTACTTTACTCCATATGTGAGTGACATAGGCCAATATATTTCCTGCCGATCTCTATTAGCGAACGCCGTGTTGGTTACCGCTAATTATTCCATTGGTCTCGAGGGACGTGAGTAGTCGCTGATTCACTACATATTCCATAACTTTAGGGATTATCGGGTGGTAGTTTGAGGGCATGAGTTTCTTGTATTCTTGGAACAGGTTGCACTCAAGCGGCTTTCCAAGAAGATGTGTAAAGTCCTTTTCGGTAAGTCACGAGTGACAGGTTATATCCGGTCCTGATGCCTTTTACGTATTTAGCTCTTTGAGGATTGTACGGATATCATGGTGATGAAACTTTTTTCTACAATGGTACCGTTCACGTTGGCTATGGTGGGCAGATCCTTGCGTTGGGGGACGTTTAAGATAGAGTGCGATGAAAACATTTCGACGAGAATGTTTGCTTTTTTCCTTAGGTGTAGTCGCCGTGATGCCGCGTTCGCCTGTCAAAGGTGGGAGAGATGTTTTTGTACAGTTATTACTTACTTTCTTTGCTACATATAAGAAGTTCCTCGAGCCAATGCAGCATTGCAAAATCTTAATTGTGTTCGTCAATCCAGGTTTGCATTCGTTTCTTGCTTCGGCAACATAACTGCAACTTTCAGCTGTTTTATATTGCTGCCAGTACTTGTTAGCTTGCTGTTTCCTACCTACAGCGCTTTCGTATCTTCTGTCGAACCAGAGCGTTCCTTTTGATGGTAACTTATTGGAATTTGGGATGTATGCTTCCATTCATACGGAGATTACTTGCGTAATCTCCTCGCAGCAGACTGACGGGTCGTCAATGGCAAAGCAGGCGTCGATCCAAGGAAAATTTAAGTAGAACCCTTAGATCGTCTTAGTTTGCACAATTGTAATGCCATATTTTACGAGGCAATGGTGGATCCTTCTATAGAAGTGGCAGTTCGCCAACCGTTGTAATAAGTTAGTGGTCGGAAGTACCTAATGGCGGACTAACCGCAATTGCGTACTGATCAGGCTTTGTGGTTAGAAGAAGATCGAGGAGGGCGGTAAATTCGCCCCCCTCTGAGTTCCGAGTTGGTTCGTATACAAGTTGAGGAAGCTCGCAGCTGATGGCAAGTGATTAATTTTCTCTACCTTTGTTGTCGGTCTTTTTGTAACGTTTGAGTCAGTTGGTGTTGTGGGCATTGAGATCCCCCAGAACGATTATTTCTGAATTGTATTGAATCAAAGTGCTAATGTTGTAAACAAGCTTTTGTAGGCTTTATCGCTCGGAGGGCGATAGAGACAGCATACGAACTTTATTAATCCTTTGGTGATAAACTTGAGCCAAATGAGGTCAAGGATGTTCGGTTCAAGTGTTTCCACTTGGTGACACGAGAGGTCGCCTTAGACAAACGGGCATATTTCGATCTTATGTCTAAATTAGGAGTGTAGATCGTAATTGGGATAGGGATAATTTAATGTTGTCGTTGTAGAGCATTCTTGTGTTGCTGTAAGGGCTGGTATGTGTGGTCTATTTGCTTGCAGATGTTGCGTTGGTGTACTGAATTAATGATATTTAGCCCTTTGATGTTGCAGAAATCTATTCTAAATTGGTTCGGTGTCTTTGCTACCTGTGTAACGTTGCAAGGCAACCTGGTGCCCGGAGGCCCGAATGGCCGGGGAGTTTACCTCCGGAATGGTTTGATCCTAAAAATAAAATCGCAGCAACCAAGGTCCAAAAATAAATAGGGAAAATAACGTCAAGTACAATAGCCAATTCTATGTCATCTTTTTTAATATTCCCGGGCAAAAATTTTAAAGCATATATACTTCTACTGGTTAAAGGTGGACCACCTGGAGTACAAGCTGATGCTTCTTCCAGTGGCTGGATAACACAATGAAATATTTTGTAAATAGTTTCAATATTTTATCAACCATGCTAGACCATTGGCAGAATGCCCGGTTTTCTTGATAATCGACAACCATGAGAGCCATATTTCGCTTGACATTACTAGAATGGCTAAAAGACATAACGCAAGCAATTTTTCATGATGAGAGCGACTTACCTTTGAAGTCGTTTATACCAATATTTTTTTTTAACCAATCCAAGTCCAATTCTTGCAATGATAATAACCCATCAACGTGCACTGAAACATTTGAAGAGGAGGACCATATGTACTTAAATCAATAAGACGAGATAAAGGTATACAGTTTTTTTTTGTTAAATTCTGCAAAAAAAGTCCAAATACTACGTAGATCAATTTACCCGAAAATTATTATCATTAGCCCCTTAGTTCAAGCGGGACATCTCCACGATTATGAAATGTGATATAGAAATGAGGCTTCCTGAACCAAGTAATGCCGGGGAGACTTTAAAGGCAACTAATTCCTTTGTATTTTCTATTGATTCTAAATACCTATGTAAAGAAATCTTGGGAAAATACCAAGAAAAAGTGGTGTGTGAAAAAATTTTGTTTTCCCTATAATATGCTCTATGTGTTCCTATTAATTTTTTGGAAAAATATACCTGTTTTCTAGGTTAATAGGTAAAGTGAAGTTTTAAATAAATAACATCACCAGTGGACAATTATTCTAAATTACATGAATTATTAGGTTTGTTCTAGCATGAAATCTCAAACGGTTTGAAACCTCCGGAGTTTGCGCATAGC
>MU191365.1:7418-31576 GCA_016904865.1 Pissodes strobi
AAAACAAAGTGATGATCATTGCATGCATAAGGTTCAAAGTCGCTCCCGTTGATTGCTCGCGTTGTTTATAGTTTGCCTTTAATGTTTGTATAACAATCTCCAAGTTCAAGTTCAAACTTGCGACAGGGTGATGTTTGTTTAGTAGCTTATGCTTTTTAGTAGATTACAATATATGTTAGTATTATAATCTACACGGAATACTTTAAAGTGAAAAATTCATATTTTGACATCTTCTATATTCCAATAAATGGAATTTTATGGTCACGTTATTAAAAACAAGCTGCCGATTTTCCACGATACAGACATAATCTACGGCTTGCGTACTATTTTATAAGAAGGGAAAGACGAAGGGAAACAACATTGGCGTGTTTATATTTAGTAAACATATCAGTATATTTTTTCTCTGGTTCATCTCGTATACCGATACACAGTACTTAATAATTATCTTATATTTGACACTGTTTGAATCCAAGGACCCTGTCTTCTGTTTGTAGACTAGGTATTGTATCCGTTATAGGATGGTTAAAAAATACCAACTTGATATGTAACAACGTGTAAATATGGCTAATATTTTTACTTTACTCATAAACTTGAAGCTAGCAACAGTCATTTCAATATGGAAAAATAGTGAACTAAAAGATTCTTTAAATTAATCTACGTGAAATTAACCTGAAAAATCAAATCATATTTTTTAGTAAGTATATATCTTCACCAAAAACAGGGTTGGTCGATGACCGCAGCGCGATGATCGATGCTGGCTATTATACGGTCGTCTATTTTATAATGTTGATAGTATATTAGCCTCGAATAAACTCAAATCTGTAGCGGACCGCAGGATGCTGGTATTATTGTTGACATGTTAGCGATTAATTTTCAGCATTGCCTTTCTATAAAGTTAGACATTTACCTCATGCCTAATGGACCTAAACAACAAGACCCATCCATGTCACTTTTATAACTTTAACCATTTAGATATTATCAGCAAAACTAAAGTTAAAACATCCTGTATCTGAGGTTTGTTATCTGGTATTAACTTCGTCGATAATGTAACACATATCCTGATGGAGAGAATAATTTGCTACAATTTTTAAAACTTTCGCGCGCGTCTACAAAAGATCCTTTCAGAAAATATTCAAACGGTATTGGCCTATTAAAAAAGTCAAACGGAGAATAGGGCAACGATCAGAAGGAAAGTTTGGAGGTACTATTACAGACTGACTTCCCTGCATCACAAATTATAGAAGATACCCAGAACCAGACTAATCCTCACAATGAAGGGTTCCAGAGCCCGAACAGGAGGTACAAATAACTGGCAGGAAAATCTTCACGAATAGAACAAAATGGGCAATCAATAGCTTTAAGCCCTATAAATCCCCCGACAAACACGGGATCTTCCCTGCACTGCTTCAGGAAAGGCTATGAGATCCTGAAGGTATACCTACAGAAAATTTTCAAAGCTAGCTTTATCCTAGGACATATACCACTATCTTGGAGGGTGGAAAATGTGATATTTATACCTAAGACTGGCCCGGAGGACGAAGCAAAATTGTACCGTCTTATCAGCCTAACCTCCTTTCTCCTAAAAACAATGGAAAAAACAAACGATCAATACATAAGAAGCGAAACTCTAACGAGAACACCGCTCCATCCTAGGCAGTTTGCCTACCAAGCGGGCAAATCCACATTAAGTGCATTGCACTGTCAAGTTAAAGACATAGAAAAAACAATCGAATGCAAAAAAATTACTCTTGCTGAGTTCCTTGACATAGAGGAAGCATTTGATAATACCTCGCATCAGTCCATCAGAAGAGCACTTCAAGAGTGGAAAGTTGAGCTCCCAATCACAAGATTGACAGAAACAATGCTAAAGCACCGCTTAGTAACAGCAGAAACAAACGGAGCGTTAACAACCACCAGCACAGTGAAAGGATGCTTTCAAGGAAGTATAGAAGTGGATAAGATATTTACCACCCTTGGTAGAGCTGGATTTATAGTTCTAGGCTACGCAGACGACGTAGTAGTATTAATAGAAGGCAATGATGAAGGCGTAATTTCAAACCGCATGCAAAATGCCCTAAACATCATCAACAATTGGAGCGCAGGGGAGGGACTCTCCCTAAATGCTCGGAAAACCATTCTTGTCCCGTTTACACAAAGAAGGAAGCTAAAAATGAAAGCAGCCATTCTACACGGAATAGGGTAAAATATTTAGGGGTCACACTGGACCGTAAACTTGCCTGGAACAAGCATCTAGAAAAAACCTTCTCTAAAGTCACAGTGGCAATCTGGACATGCCGCAAACTAGTTGGCAAGACATGGTGCCTAAAACCAAAAATGGTATATTGGATCTACTAAACAATAATAAAGCCCATGGTCATCTATTCCTCACTGGTATGATGGCCCGAAACCCAGCAATTCTCCGCTCGGACCAAACTTAATAAAGTGCAATGGCTGATATGCCTGGGAATAAGAGGAGCAATGCCAACGTGCCCTACGGCAGTCTTAGAGGTGCTGTTGAACATGCCTCTTCTCCTCTTCATCTCAGTGTGAAGAGTGAGGCGATTATCAATGCTCACAGGCTATTGCAAATAAGCAAATTCAAGCCTGGAGAGTTGACTAGTCACCTGCGCATCGTTGAAGAAATAATACTGGAAAATTCCAGCAAAACAAGTGACCAAATGACGGTCATTTTGGACCTAGATATCCCATTCGCGGTGGTTATTGATGGTGAAAAACTACCTAAGGCCGATTACGCATCGCTGTGGGACACAGATGGTTCAAAATTAGCGAAAGGAGCAGGATTGGGCATTTCAGGTCCAAACTATCAGCTTACCAAACCGCTAGACAAATATATAACCATGTTCCAAGCGGAAGTGCTTGCCATAAATATATGTGCAGAAAAGTGCCTCACACAAAGACTACACAAAAGCACATCTACCTATTTTCAGACAGCCAGGCGGCTCTAAAAGCTTTCAAGTGCGTGTCAAAGCTAGTCTGGGAATGTAAGCAAACTCTAAAACAACTGGTAACACGCAACCAGGTAACTTTAATGTGAGTTCCTGGCCCTAGAAGCATAGAGAGCAACGACAAAGCAGACTGCCTTGCGAAAGAAGGAGCTGGAACACCATATTATGGTCCAGAGTCCTACTGTGGCCTTATGAAGAGCCACATCACCGAAGAACTAAACAAATGGGAAAAAGACCAACTGTCGTCCTACTGGAGAAACACTTCAGGACTGAGACAGGAGAAAAGGTTTATCACCATCTCTGTGAAAGGAGCAGAACAGCTCTTAGACATGAACAGAGCAGATATTAGAACTATCGCCGGACTGTTCACTGGAAACTGCCGGACCACCTAAAGGCAATAGGCAAAGCAGAAGACGACCAATGCAGATTTTGCAACAATGCAACTAAAACCGCAGAACATCTACTCTTGAAATGTCCAACCCAACTCTGCAAAAGGCTCAAGTACCTTGAAGGAAAAAACATCATCAACATCCTACCCTAGAATTCGTCTCTATCGTAAAAGTGGATCATATAAATACTTTTACTCATTTATGTTTACGTAGATTTTAGACCATATCAAGATTTGCTTAGAATATTTAGTAAACAGTCATCATTTTTAAGGAAATTGTTTTTTTTTGCAGTATAATCGAGCAGCTAAGTTCATGTCCCTAGTAATAAATACAAAAGAAACGCCAATGAACCCAAATTCTTGAAAAAATGGGCTTGGTTACTTGAATTTAAAGCCGTTTGAACACGGTATCCCGTCTTGATAGTCCCTACACCTTGAAACAGTATTAGCATCGTCCCGAGTTTGCCGAGCATTTCATAACCTTTCTAAGAAAAAAATGCAATTAGTGTTGCAGTAGGTTTTTTAGTTTTTAAAGAGAATCAGAAGAAAGAAAATGGTCTAAGGATTGGTGTCTTCAAAAAGGACGTTACTCACATGGCAGGTTAAAAGAATTGCAGCAAAATGCACCCAAAGATTACTTGAACTCTTTGCGAATTTTACATTTGCTCCGCCCGTATATTGAAAAGAAAAATACTGTTTTATAAGAGTCTGTGTCAGCTGAAGAGTGACTAGTAATTACACTTATACAGTTAGCTACTAGTCGAAGTTACGGAGATATTAAAATTTCCTGTGCAATTTCTCCACAATTATTGGGTAAAATTCTTTCTGAATATTGCTGGGCAAGGAGAATTGTGTACAGGTACGTTATAATGTACGAAAGCTTTATTAATAAAAGAAACATTGCATTACCAATACAAAATATATAAAACAAAACTTAGCTAACAAACATCCAACAAAGATAATAATTAATAGTGTAGGTATATACGAGTAGACCTCCTAAACTTGAAAATTTTCTCTCCTCGTAAATTCAGAAGGATTATTTACGTTTGCTCTAGGTGGTAATGGGAAAACTACATTGGAAAAAGTGTTATTAGTAGGTGTCGCATTAGGGTAGAAGTGTACTGTGTAATTTTTATTTAACTTGTCCAATTTGCTGTAGTATATAACAGGATTTTTTTGGTTATTCAGTCATTACTCATCTGGTATAGATCTTTTTTTTTTGTTTCACTCTCCTCCTGCTCACTGATGAAGTTGTATATGCCGAGGAACTTGCTCTAGATAGTAAAGATTTCCAAGACTGGGCGAAAACGCTGTTTTTAGTGTTCTCTCCATCACAATTCTCTTGAACTAAAATAAATAAAATAAAGCATTTTTTGTTATAGCTGCTATCCTCCGAAGAAGAATAGCACTTAATTGTAAAGAAGTTCGAGTCTTTGTGGATATTTTGCAATTGTGTTGATAATGTAGGTGATAAACATATACAAATAAGAAATCCTACACACAGTAGTTCATAGTACTACAATTACAAAGAAACCTTTAGTGTTGGCAATTAATGTAAATGGAAATTATGAATTTATAATGGTACATTGTGGAAGCATGGTATGGCTTCAGGCGGTAGGGTTTTAAGTCAAACCACTGTTTATGAATAACTAATAAGCAATAGGTTATGGTTGCCTGATCCTACAAAAACGGACGGAACCAATGTATTGTTGCCCTATACAATTGTCGGGCCCCATGATTCAGGATTTTTCCCTCAATAATCACCATAAAAGTACAGCATGTGGATTACACAGTATTAGCTTGCTGTGCATTAGACAACTTCTTAAAACGAAATGGTCTAAACCGATATATACCAAAGACATTTAACCTAGAAGAGACGGGACAAATGGTTATTTATTTTCACTAAACATGGAGTCACATTCTAAAGTCGATAGATGTAGCGTTGCCAAATTTAAAGTTTACCAGTTACTGTAGGAAATGTTCCAGAAAATAACAAATAAACTAACGAAGCTGAAAATCTATAAGAAACTGGAAAACAGTCGAAGTTTCGAGGAACAAATCGGACCCCGTTGTCAAGGATGAAAAATGTAAAAATGAAAATTGTTAATAAATTCAACAAAAATAGTAACAAGCCCGTGCACTTTGTCAAGTTTTGAATTGATTTTGACAAGATGCACTTTGTCAAGTTTTGAATTGATTTTGACAAGATGGCAATAATAATGTCATATCGTTTAATTACTGGATACTGGTCTTTTAGGTTAGTGGATATTAAAGTGTTATTAGGTAAATAATTGATGCGTTTTTGAGGTGCCATATATTTACAATTTGATATTATTATATGTTGAGGAAGGATTCAATAATTTTTGTTTAAAGATTTAGTAAATTTTTAGGTGTCCCTTATCAGTTTCCTTTAGTCTTTTCAGCTTCGTCAGAGTCACTAAACTAGCACTTATGCTGTTTACACCCAGGAGACAGAGCGGAAGCGGATCTATTTTCCGAAAAGCGTACATATGAAGTGGGATAAAAGGCAAAAATTTGTAAGATTAACACATACATGTTGAGAGCGATCATGTGGCTCTCTGAGATAGTCCCACACGATACAAAAACTAGTCGACATAATAGCACACAACACGCTGATTATATCCAAAAGTAGAACATTACAGTCACTTCGTCTTTTCTTATGAGTAACAAACGACCGGTAATATAAATAATATACAACATTTCGTCTGGCCGGTTTTAGAAATAACATTGCTTTTAGAGCTTTATTTTACATCAAAATTTAAACGCTATAAACCTACTCTCATGATTTCAACATAGGGTACGCTTTGAAAGTAAATTAAAAAAAATTTACATTATAATTTTCATTTTTGTTTTCACAATGAAGCTATGATTCACCCCCTATTGCCAACCAGAGTCTATTACAAGCTCGATTAACTATATGGGCTTCGCAGAATTCGCAGGAGACACGAAGTCTTTTGCATTGAGGCAAAGTTGCCCCGTAGCGAAACCAATTATAAGCAGTCGGGAACACAATGAAAAATATGGAATTCTAAATATTATTTTTATTTATTCCTATCTTGATTTCAAGCAAAATATTTTTTCTTTGAAACCTCTATATAAGAAGGCTCCCTTAGATCCTGAATACAATTCATTTAATAATTATTTAACAAATTTAAATAAGGATTTATTATTTTTATTCTGAAAATCTTCCGATTGCCCAACACTACTACCCATATATTAATTCACTCGTTTTATTCTAAAAGAATCTTTATTTCCACTTAATTTGTCGATAGCTGTGATACATGGGCGCACTTAGTTTGCCATTTTCTTTGCTTCTATTAATACTCCATGGATTTTGTAACTTATTATTCATGTTTTCCAAGGAACTGCTGTCTGAAAATTATCATTAATTTTCGAAACAAATGTACCAGAAATAAAGCGTATTTTGGGCGAGTATTTATTACGGGCGCTTTAGTATCGACTCGAGTACAGTTTATGTCACCCGCAAATATTTTAGGTTACATGCTAGAATTCTTGCACGTCTAAGTAGCTTGCTTAAAATTATTGCTCTCATTGAGAGGGACGTTTTCATTATCTTGAAAAGTATGGTTTTCTGATCCTATATTCGACAGCCGCTGGAATACGTTTTTCCCAATCGGCAATCAACTTCCATCAAATATTCGCCCATCTCAGAAACTTTAATTTGGCCTGGCTCATTTTTATATAGACAAAGTCGTAAGTGCTTTGAACATTTTTATACATTCACTTGGAATCTCCTGATTGGACCCGTATGATGAGAAATATAGTCACGTAAAATTACAAGCACCACTTTCTAGACCCTGAGATCATTTCCAGTCATCTTGTTTTCCAAAACTCTGCCACTAAGTTGAATGCCTCACCAGAAAATCATTGATCATTCATCCTCCTTGCCCAGCGCTTTCCTGGGCATGACGCAAGTGTCTCTCTCCATTTGCACATTCTTCTCGGGTCTTAAAGCAAAGTCTGACTGATATATGGAAAACCGTACCTACTCATCTTCATCGATTCTAATTTATAAGCTATTGGTGATAACCGGAATATTTTTTAGAAGCAGGAGTCCTACTTTCTGCAAACTATTATTATTATTAATTTGATAAGAAACTTTTCGTGAGTCAATCGGACGAGTCGTGAACCCATAAGCGACTGAATGCTTTCAAAACTTAAAGCACTTGAATGACGCTCCCTAATATCAATGCTATTATTAAATCAGGACTAAAATCGATTAATAATAGTTGAAGCAGTATTAAAGTATCTACTTTGTATGAGATTATCTAGCATAGAACACTTTAACAATAAAGCATATCTTAATGGATCAAATAGCTTCTCCTCATGATAGCTTCTTTAAAAAGCCAATGCACGCACTAAGTAGCAGATAATAGTTAACTCATAGTTAGGGAGTTAGTAGTAACTTCCAGCACTACAACTTTCATTATTTAAATTCAAACTGGAATGCTTTATTATACAGGAACGGAGGAAATTGAGTTTTAAAATGTATACAATTTTCACGGTGTTGCCAAATTTGACATTTTACTTTCGCAGTTTCATCACCCTATCAATTTGTTACACAACTGCCATTTTCAAGATGAACGCATATTATTGATGAATGTAATAATTAATATTTATAAATAAAAGAACCAATAAATTAACTTATAACGAGTAATATAAATAGCATTTTCTATATGAGCACCTCGGGTTTCTATACATTTTCTACAATTCTCCAAGCCCTTCGTTGCACACAAAACAATATATTGGTTTTTTTTTCTGAGAATATCACAATTAGTTACAATTGATTTCCAAACGCCTACACAGAAGTGGATATAAAACTCAAACAAAAACGGAAAATATCACATCCAGAAACCATTGGCAGTCAGCTAGATTTGCTATGGCCAGAAGGAAAACCCATTTTCGTTCCTAAGCTTGAAGACCTAAAGGCTTTATTCCATTTAATTACCCAAGTCAATCAACATTTTTACAATCTTCTATTTAGTGATGAAACCGTTAATGACGACATCGATGGATAAAACGGTAAACAGAAAGAAGCAAAGCTTTAACATTCTTGCATTTCCGAAATGTCAGAAGTGTCTTTTATGTCCTTATGTATGTACTTAATCAATGACACAATCTTAAAAAATGTTATTGGTGATGTGTTAACGAAATAAAAATGACTGGTGTTTTATTATAGTATTCTCATTTATTATTTCAATAACGTGCCTGGATATTCTTTGGGAATCTGTAAATTAAGGGGTACTTTAGGATTTTTTTTATGACAAACTAGGGTTATTATGACTTTTCCTATATGCTTGCCGGATACCCTGTACTGGTTGAAACAAGCCATGCATCAAATGGAAGCTGGTAAGCTATTATTTTGTTCTCCAAAATGTACCAGTTTGGGTTAGTTTTCTCTCTAGGTATTTTTCGAAAAAAACAGTACTCGGAATACTATCAACATAGAGAGTAAAACAAAGAGCTTCGGAGACCCAAAAGATGAACTTTAATGTTCTTTGGTGAAGGGATAGATGAATCAGCACCGTCCATTCATCTACAAAAAGTGCTATCCAAGGAGCACTCAAATGAAATCGAGCCCAAGACACCTATGCTGAGACACCTGAAGAAAGTCTAAGGATTCTTCTAGAAACACACTTTCACGGGTCTTGACATAATTGGCCAAGAAGAGCTGGTACAAGAAGACGAGCCCATTGAAACTGCTCAGCGGACTATAACAAGGGTAAAAAGTCTAGCCAACAAAATATTTACAAAAAACACAATCAGATGGAGATACATAGCTTTAAACCTTATAAATCCCCGGGAGTAGATGGAATCTTTCCAGCCTTGTTACAATAAGGTATAGAGCACCTACAGCAACACATTCAATTAATTTTTACAGCCAGCTTTGCATTGGGCTATATTCCCAAAAGCTGGAGGAAAATTAAGGTAGCATTCATACCAAAGACAGGGTGACGATGACAAGAGGGACCAAAGTCTTACCGCCCCATTAGCTTAACCTGCGTCCTTCTTAAAACGATGGAAAAGATTATCGATTACATACAGAAGCAAGTTCCTTTCTAATGCTCCACTGCATGCAAAACAATTCGCATACCAGCATAGAAATCTACCACCCAAGCTCTTTAAAATCTCGTCCGCGATATAGACAAGGCACTGGCTGAAAAAAAGTGGCGCTGTGTGCATTTCTAGACATCGAGGGTACATTTGATAACACTTAACATGAATCCATTCGGCGCGCTACAACCCGCAGATAAGTGGAACCAATCACTACAAAATGGATAAAATCTATGCTAACCAGCCGTGAAGTCACCGCGACCATTGGAGAAACAGCCGTGTCAATCAATGTTATAAAGGAATACTCTCAAAGAGGGGCCCTATCGCCCATGCTTGGTCTCTGGTTGTTGGCGATCTACTGGTAAGACTGATTGAAGCAGGCTTTGAAGTCCAAGGTTACGCAGATGATCTAGTTATAATAATAAGAGGCAAGCATCACAACGTTCTCTCAGAACGTATGCAAAGTGCACTCAACTTTGTCAGCACATGGTGTACACAGGAAAGACTAAATGTCAACTCTAGCAAAACCGTTGTGATCCTATTCACAAAAAGAAAGAAGCTGAACCTTAAAGCACCCACTTTGGGAGGGACAACGATAGAGCTTTGAAAAGTGATTAAGTAGTATCTTAGCATCGTTCTTGACCGAATACTAACCTGGAACCCACACCTGGGCAAGGGCATCAGTGTTTTGGGCCTGTCGACGACTCTTTGGTAAAACATTGGGCATAAAAACTTCCATGATATTATAACCTACGCCTGCTTAGGGTGATGGATAAAAACAAAAGACATAACAACACAGCGAAAAACAAGAGTACAAAGGCTCGCCTGTCTAGGTATAACAGGGGCTATGAAAACGTGCCCCACCGCAGCTCTGGAAACCTTACCTGACCTCCCTCCGCTGCACATATGCATAGAAAAGGAGGCCTGGACCTTAAAATTCTGAAGAACATCCAGATAGAGGCGATGACCAAACCAACCGATAGAAACAAAACTTTAGTTTGGTCTCTCCTTTGAAGTGGTGATGGAGGACCATAATACTACATGGGAAAGACTAAAACAAATAGAGAGGAGATCACTTGTCTGGTACACAGATGGATCAAAAAAGAAATAAGGAGTAGGATCTGGAGTTTACGGACCTAGGTGTCGAATCTGTGCACCTTTAGGAAACACTCCTACAATGGTTCAAGCAGAACTAAATGCTATCAATATAGCCATATCTGAATGTGCCAAAAACAAACCTAAGAGGTGCAAAGACCTATATCCCATCAGATAGTCAAGCAGCCTTAAAAGCCCTAGCATCTAGCAGAATCAACTCCCGGCTAGTGTGGGATTGTCGAATGGCTGCAGATCAACTGGTAAACAGAAACAGACTCACCCTAATGTGGGTACCATGGCACGAGAGTATGGAAGGCAATGAAGCCGCATACCAGCTCGCACCGAATGGTGCACAGACTGCCTTTTGCGGTCCTGAAGCATTCTATGGCATTACTAGAGGACACGTAATGAATGAAATCAGACATCATGGAAAACGGCGGAAAGAGGCACATTGGGCCAATGCACCTGGGCAGAGATAGGCCAAAAGACTCATCTCTCACTCGCCTAACTACACAAAAAACTTCTTAAGCTTAAAAAAAATTAGATGAAACGGGTCGTAGACCTTCTTACTGCCATGTCGGCCCCTGAGGTACCGCCTCAAGAAAATGGGTAGAACCACTGATAAACAATGCAGATTCTGCCAAACTATGCCTGAAACGTCAGAGCACTTACTCTGCGAATGTCTGGCCCAAAGGTTGAGGCATCTCGAAAATGCTCTTGATGGCACCTGGAGATCTACAAAAGCTCAACCCTCGAAATATTCTGAGGTTCTCGAAAGAGATAGGAATTTTCGTGTAAAATAGAAGGGTATACACAAAAGATCAATAATTGTAGTCGCCGTGTTGAAGGACAAATCTTGCCGAGCGGGTCGCTCTATCTATCATACTATACCATGCTATCAACATAAATAAAAACACATTTATTTAAACATGTTGTATCCGCGCTTTACTTGCGTTATTTTTATTTTTAGAGATAATTGCACATTAGGTTAAGTCATGAGCTAGCATATCATTATATTTTTGAAACGCGAATTATAAGCTTTTACAGGCTAATAGTATTCATAAGATTAAGCAAGAACGTAGAATCTATAGGATCTCTAGGAGAAAAGTTTCAAATAGATCCCATTTATGATTCCGTCGGACCACCTAACCCTTTTAATTCGCACAATATGAAATCATGATTGCATGAAATATTCTGTCTTATCTATTGAACACCAAATTCCGTATACACAACTTTTTAGGCGTCAATTTATTTGAATGTTCAAAAGTTCTTTTCGGAGACATGAGACAGTCGAGCGTTTTATTCCTGCAAGGCCGGTTAATCGTAGGGCACGACTGATCTCTGATTCTCAGCGACATTTTCCATAAATCTGGGGCTCAATCCTCATTTTTATTATCAGAATGCTGAAATTAAACAAGTGAAACGAAAAATGGGGTCTCAATTTTTGTAGGCAATTTAGAAATTAGAATTAGCTATCGGAAATTTATGGGAAAGAATACATTTATTTTAGCTTTAGGAAACATTCGCATCGTGAAGTTTATTGATCCAATATTAGAGTGATTGGTATGATGATGTGTGACGCTTCTAGCTTAAAATATTCTGTTACATATATATTTATTACAGTGTGCTTACACTGTATTGCATATAAGTAATACAAGTAATAAAATAGCAGACAGCTTAGCTACTAAAAAAACTTACAAGCAAAATGGTGATGCCCACGAAAACGTCGCTTAATTTGGCTTCTTTCTCTGGACAAAATGAGGAGCGAGACTCAAATAGACGACTAAGTTTCGAAAAATCCGTTCCTTGGTGATTCAAAACGGAGTCACTTTACCGGTTTAAGAAGTGATAGTAGAAACTTTTAACTTCTAATTACAGGATATCTCTAGCATTTCTCGGTCCTACTTTAGAATGAAAATATGTATTTTGCATCATGAAGGAGTGCAATAATTTTCTGTTTATTAGAGTCACGAAATATGCCATACTCTCTATTAAAATTTTCGTTTCTCTCTTACGTCTGTTCATTTGTTGTCAATTTTTACACTGTGATCGAAACATGTTTTAATATTAATGTCGCTCTTATAAAACCACGCAAATATTCCAATACCAGAAAATATTATTTAAGCACGCCATTACGAACCTCTCTAAAATAAAGCTCTATAGTGCACGAAAGTTTTAATACACTTGATTTATATTAGACGCCATCTTTTTCACGATTCCTTTTGGTATCTTAGTATCTTATGAATATATTGCTTCATATTCTTAATAAGTGCCTCTCTTAATTATGAACTATTGCCACAGTATTTAGGTTCATCGTTCACAACTAGCCTCTTGAAAACACCTCCATTCCAAAATGCAATAAAAAATCCATAGTGATCATTTAAGATAACCTATGATTTGTTGCTGCATAATTATAGCTTTGGCAATATTTTGGCACCATCGAACAGAAAATAATAATTAGCTTTTGAATGAGTCTCATCTATCATATCAAATCACTTCTTTTTACACAAATACCATAGATGATTCCACATTGTATTACATAGCCGAAAGTATTTCAAGCAACCACTAATCAGGGGCCAAAGTAAATTAGACGTAAACCGTGTGGCTATATAAAATCACTCAGGCAAGATAATCAAGTTTTGTCTGGTGAATATGTTGATTTCCCATACTTTGAAATTTCGTGATATGCCTCGAGACAAGCATCGTTGACGGCGAAAAGGGTTCCCAAGCAAATAAATTTTAAATTATATTTTCTTTATAATTAAATTAAAGAGGAGAGTACCAAGTCTCACCAAATAATAAGTATAAGATATTTATGTTTTGCTTTCTTAAAAAACTAATACTATTTTGGTTACATGTTTAAAGAAAAAAAATTATGTGCCTCACCTTTATAAGCACACAACTGAAGTGAAACTTTTGAAAGAGATATTAGGAATTGAGTTTTTATTTTTTTTAAAGCTTTTGTCTCAACTTTTGCCCCCGGTTTCGACAGTTTTTTAATTTTTCATTCCCCTTTTTTCAACATTTTTTCCGCTGAAAACCACGTTTCTTTAACTTGTTTTGTTTATTAATTTTTTTTATTTCGTTTTATAATACCTTTGTTAACCTTCTTAATATAATACTTTTATTAACTTTCCTAACAATCTTTTGTTTTCCAGTTTTCGTCCAGGATCCTCATTTTACTCCGGCTACATGTCCTGAAAATTTCAACACTCTCGCTATACTGGAACATGCTTAATTAAAGGGGCGTTTCACTTTCATAAGCGTGTCATTTTTTCTGACTTTACCCTCGCTGAAGTTTCACTTCAAGAAATGCAAAATTATAATCTTTTAAGTCATTCAAATAGACTGATTCGTACATCATAGTTTAAAGGCATCAATAATTAATTATATTATTGACTTAAAGGTTCATACTACACTCATGTGCAATAAAAACGCTCACTACAAAATTTTGATGAAGTTTTAGGCTTGATAACTTTTTTATTTTTGGCCCGATTTTAGCGATTTTTTTAAAGAACTCTAGGTAAAACTATCCTTATTAACATGTTTTTTACACATTTTAAAAAACATTGGTTATTCGACATATTATACAAGGATAATCGAAATGTTGTTTTTTTATCTAATTTCAACACACCCTGTGGAATAATCAAGTAGCACAATTTTTCCAAAATATCAGTTTTCGTTTAAAGTGATCTATTCTTTACGTTTTGTTTTTTGGTTCATGTCAATACATGCCTTTATTCTCACCCAAATGCAAAATGATCTTGGTTATCAATAATTTAAAGTTTTACATAATTTCTAATTCAATATGAATTCAGTATTTTCTTTGACAAGGTGGCTATGTTGTCCATTGGTATTTGACGCTTTATTGTCAGTTTGACAGTATGTTTGTGCATTTACAATGGTTTTAAGTGCTTTATCTTGATGCTAAATAATGCCCGAATTCAGCAATGTGCGTAACTGAATATTTGCTAGAAGTTGGGATTGAAAAAATGAACTGGCCAGCATGTTCTCCAGATTTGAACACTATAGAGCATGTGTGGGATATGCTCGGAAGGCGCGTTAAAGGTCCAGAAGTGGTACCAGCGACATTGAACGAGCTTCGTGCGGTACTTCAAGAAGAATGGGGGAATATTCCCCAAGACGATATTCGCGGGCTCATTGATGGCATAGACCGACGTGTGCAGGCCAGTAATTAGATCTAGAGGAGGCAATACAAAGTACTGGTTCATGTTTAAGTTAAAATGTTTAATTTAAGTAAATTAATTTAGAAACAAAATTAACTACCAATTAAATTTTGATTAGTACAATAAAAAATTTAAATCATTGGTAAAGAAGATATTTAGCATTTGTGTGAGAATAAATGCATGTATTGAGGTGAACCAAAAAACGAAACGTAAAGAATAGATGACTTTAAATGAAAACTGGCATTTTGGAATAATTTTGCTACTTGATTATTCCACAGGGAGATCTGAAATTAGATAAAAAAACAACATTTTGATTATCCTTGTATAATATGTCGAATAACCAATGTTTCTTAAAATGTGTAAAAGACATGTTAATAAGGATAGTTGTACCTACAGTTCTTTAAAAAAATCACTAAAATCGGGCCAAAAATAAAAAAGTTATCAAGCCTAAAATTTAATCAAAATTTTGTAATCACCGTTTTTATTGCACATGAGTGTATTAAAAAAACTATTAATTTGCATCTAAGTAAAAAATAATAATCTGATTAAAAACATGATTAAAACGAGCTACATTCAAATCTTTGCGTATGAGTAGTTGATATAATCAGCAAATTAATAACACAGCAAAGAATGTCATTTCTGAGATACATATAATGCCTTAGTTAAAGAAGACCAGGTTCCCCAAGCAGTCTTTTTATTGAAACATTTTATATTTGACGGATTTACTTTCATTATATGCAAACTGTATAATAACTAAAGAATAATTGATCACCTTGAGATAGTAGCCGTCATAGAAAAGTGATTTATTTCGATCTACGGGGAAGCACCACACTCCACACTGTAGCAGTTCCGAAATATATAAAGTTATATACTTTTCTATGGTAGCCGTCAAAATATAACGCATGTGTCAAAAATGGCATCGCAAAATATAGCTCGTTTAGGAGATACAGAGATAACGTGAAAATTTGATCTGGAATACGCACAACAATTTCAAAACTGTTTGAGGCATCGAAACTAAGACTGGTACGCTATAGTTATTTACATTGCAAGCTGCGAAAGTTTACTTCTAGGTGCGAGGTGTGTTTAAATAGCCGAGGCGAAGCGTAGCGTAGCCGAGGCTATTTAAAAAACTCCAAGTACCTGAAAGGGCTTTCGCAGCGTGTAATGTATTAAACTTTCATTCTCCCCTCTCGATTTCTTAAAATACACATATTCAAATTTGATGCTGAAAATCCCCAATCGATTGTAATAAAATAGATATAAGGCGGCTTATTGTTATAAAAATACCAGTATCACTTATTAAATAATAATTGAATAGTTAAGTCGATAACTTCGGTATTTAGCGAGAGTTTAACAAAACATGAGTTCTATTGAAGCATCGAGAAATTCATTCTTCTCGTTGTATTGAAGAAGCAGCGAATATTGCGTGCAGTTTTAGTTTGATACCAAATAAATCTAAAAATCCGTACAATCAAGTCTATGAAAATTTCGTTAAATGGTGTACAACTAAAGATGTGTTCCTAATAACGGAAGATGCATTATTGGCAGTGCCGCTCGCCGTTGCTTTTTGACAAGATTTCAATCAACATTTGCCATTAAATATTTCAGGTTCATATAACAGTTGTAATATCACGGCACATATAACAACCAGCAATATCACATCTTCTTTTTTCGCATCTGCGCAAGTCCGCGCGCAAGATATTCCTTGGTAGGAAATCCGTCAAACTGCTGCCAGCGGCGTCGTGTTTTTACGACTGGTTTATTTTATTGCTATTGGAGTTAAATCAAAACCATAGACGTGTATTTGTCAAATAATTGACATTGTGAGAGACGAACGTTGTTTATGACATTGTGTAATGCAAAAAGCCATGGTGTTTAAGCAATAAGAACTTGTACAAACCAGATATATTCTTCTAAGAAGAATTTCTTTAGATTTCCTGCTCATACAACAAGGTATACATATATTTCATAACCCATTGATATTTGAAATTTTATATTACGGCTCTGTTAAAGGAAAATCAAACATATATATTTCAAATCCAGCCCTGACTTTTCCTACCCAACTGACATTAGCAAGGTCAAATTTAATTTTTCGCCTGACAGGTCGAGTAATATTGCTGGTTGTTATATGTGCCGTGGTAATATTATATTTAATTTTTATTCTAAATAATGTTTGACATTGACACCGTTGACTTGACATTTTTATTGATTTCGTCATCCAGGGCACGAAAGTTTTTCGTACTTAGCAACCTATCACCAGCGAATATTAACTACGATAAGAAGATTCACTCTCCGCGGCGGCACGTCAACGGTATGTCTCCTTCCAGGAGAGGCTAGCTCCCAAGATGCATTCCGTTTCTTATTGGTCGAAACAATTGGACGTTATTATGGTTGTAATATGCACAAGAAGAAGGGGGATTCTTTGTGGTAATATGTTTTGAATGGTGGGTAATGGAATATATTCGCGGAAATACGTGCAAGCTGCTGTATATCCACTATAATACGGCTCTTGCCCTCTGCTCGCTACGGGGGCTCAACAAACAGGAACTAACCAAAACTAACCCAAGCCAAGTCCAAAATCAGGAAAAAAAAACGCAGTATAACAATCCAATCTAACATCTTTTCCAACAACGATTCACGCAAATAATCATTTACAGGTAGTATTTGTACTTCAATCCGATCGGGGAGCAGCAGTAAGATGCAAGTCAATCATCGCGAAGTCACAGGCGAAGTCAACTGACGTATTCCAAGCCCCGCCCAATTATTTCGACCAATTGTAAACGGAATGCATCTTGGTAACTAGCCGCTAATCTCCTTCCCCGCGCGAAAACTAGCATGATACTGGCATGTGACCTTTGGACCCGGCGCACACTGGTCGAATTTCTAGGAAAGCTGGCCATAATAAGGTTTACCAGAAATAAGACATAAAAGTTATTAAGTATTACACGTTTAATATATCGTGTTTTAGACAAATAATTGTTGAATTTTTTGCTCATCATCTATATTTATATATAGGGAGTATCAAATACCACTAACGATAAAAATCATGTATAAAAAATCATTTGTATGTTCTTAAATCGTTTTAAAAAATGATTTTGAAAATTAAGGGCTCCTTCGTTGTAAAAAAAGGGTTTTAAATTTTTAATTCGACGATCCAAATTTTGTTTTTGCAACGGTTAATTCAGGAGTCTCACGAGCAAAATGAATGTTAAGCGGATGAGAAACGCGTTGATGAGGGCCAGCAATTTTGCCATACATGTATTTCAGAGTTATCGGTATTTTTAAAAATTAATCTAATAGGGACGAAACTAGTAAAAAATATAGAAGCATCAGTGCAGCTGTTGTTCAAAAACACTTGCTTATATTCTGACTATCCCAAGGTAATTTCAAAGCCATATTTACAAATTAAAACTAAATTATAAATTTTTATCTGCTGATTCAGCCATAGTATTTATTACCTCTTTTTATAATAACATCAGTCTTGCATCAGCAATAATGATTCTACCGAAATTTCAGCTTCAGTTTCACTTACTACAATATTATGGGATTAGGGGTGGGCGACAATAATCGATTATTCGATTCACTTTTAAGAAATTACCGATTAATATTTCAGAAAATATCGATAATCGATTATTTCGATTAATCGATTATCCAGTTATTTGCTAAAATAGTAAGCGTTTAATCGATTATTCAATTTCTTGCCCACCCGTACCGATGACTTTACAACAGATATAGCTTTTAAAATTCCAATTTAATAATGCGTTGCGTTAAGGGTAATTTAAATGTCATTTGAAAATACTTTCACTACAACATATGAAGCACAAAAAAACCGAGAAACGTAAATGCTCAAATAAGACAGCAGCAGGGAAAACTGCGCACGTTACAAATTTAGCCAATAAGGGATCCTCATTTCAACGCGCGATTTTTTGATAATCTGGCTTCAGTTGTTGCGCAATTAGGTATAACACCAACACATAACCTCAACGGAGTGTTAGCACGTTAGTAGTATAGTACATCAGTCTTTATCTTTTTATTGTGTATTTGGGCAAAACTATATGATAAGAAGGATCACTCTCCGCGGCGGCATGTCAACGGCGTGTCTCTTTCCCCGCGCGAACACTAGCAGAGTATCGGCAGGCCAAGATACAAATAAAACAATCATGTTGGCAGGCGACCTTTGACGCGGCGGCCATAGACCAGCTCATCCTTTTGTCAGATTAATTTTCACACCTAAATTCTAAAGTCGAGTCAATATTCGATATAAGATAATATCGCTATTTTATAGTTGTGTTGTATTACAAAATAGGAATGAAATATACAGTAAAAATATTGTGCGAAACCTTTAACCAATTTTAAATTCACCCAAAACGCCAAAATTTAATTAAATATTAAAAGATGGGGCAAATTCGAGCAACATTTTCTTCTTGATGTCTTTTGTCAGAATATTAGTATTCGGAAATATGGTGAAATCATTAACACAAAATCAAAATCTTTTAAATATTAGTTATTACATACCTTGCGTATTGTTATCAATAACAACTAATTAAAAACGTTTAACAGATTTTTGAAACAGCCAGTTGAATACGAACTTTATCAAAATATTTATTTGGTGATAATAATAAAAAAACCAAAACGTAAGTTTGACAGGGCGCTGCAAACAATTCAGAAGATATCAATTGTGTTTTTCCAAAGCCAAATAGAGTATTAGAGTGCTATAAATAATTTCATCATAAATTTGATTAAATATACCGCAAACGAAAATATCGTTTATGGCCAGCTTTTATTTAAATTCAACCTGTGTGCGATGGAGTTCGCCGATCGTTACCAGGCAACGAAGAAAATCAACGACGATGCCTTTGTAGCGCTCTCAGGCCATTGAGTGGGCCTTCTTGTCATAGTTAATATTCGCTGCTATCACCTAGCATATTTTACTTTCGCTTTCGCTTGCCCTTTTACAACAGAAAATTATTATTTCGTAGAGGCGAGAATGAAAATACTTTTTATGGTGAGAAGAACTAATATTTTAACTATTTCCAGATTTGCCTCAGAAGGCGTTACCTACGGAAACATGGTCCAATAAAATCACTCTGTATTTTTTGTATGACATTTGGACCCCTTTGGATACAAATTATTATAGAGTGTATTTTTTTAAGTGAAAAAGGTATACCTTTTTTATCAATCTCGCTATCATCGGTTCTTTTTGAGAGATTTGGACCTCACACCAGTTCATCCTTAAAAAAAAGAAAGGTATAATAGCACACAGGCTTGCACATTGAATTAGGTAAATCCCGGATTCAACCATCGATTCTTATGAAACAAACGTAGGTGATTTCGGCGCGGATGACGTGAAGAGCCAAAAAATAAATGTCCCATGCTTCGTTATAATTGTGGGTCGACCCCACTTTCTATCACCTCGTCGTATCACGCATTTTGCAACGTTCGCCTCGCCGTATCACATTTTTTATAACATTCGCGTCACACTTTATAACGTTCACCTCTTCTGATCACACATTTATAAGGTTTTCGCAACGCGTTCACCAGCTTACTTTGCAGGCACGCGCTAAAGAAGTTTTACTCTCAAAAAAAAAAATGGATTATGTATAAAGCATGTCAAATTCAAATTTTTATTTACATATGAAACTAAATTCACAAATATTAGAGTACCAAAATTAGCCAACTGGGACTCTTACGTAAAGAGTCTCTGTCTGGGTCTAGATGAAGTCCCTAGCGACCCAAAACCCTTGAAGAGCTGGAGACAACATCTAGCAGTATAATTAATGCAATCAGAAACTCATACGAAAACAGCTGTCCTGTTTTACAAAAGGTAATCCGCAGAGACGTGCCTTGGTGGAACAAGTCGCTTAAATCGCGATGCCAGTAAGCTGCTCATCAAGTCAAGAATTACTGGAAACGGGGCAGAGTATAGAACAACCCTCATCGAGTACAACAAAGAACTTAGGAAATCTAAAAGGAGATCATGGAGACAATTTTGTGGGCATAGACGAGTTAGCCCCAGCACAGCGTCTACAAAATACCCTTTCAGAATATCGTTCAAATTGTTTTGGCATATTAAAAAAGTCAAACGGAGAATACTGCAACGATCAGAAGGAAATTTTCGAGGTACTATTGCACACTCTATTCCCTGTATCACAAATCGTAGAAGATACCCAGAACCAGACTAATCCTCACAACGAAGGCAGCCTGAATGGGAAGTACAAAAGACCGGGTGAAAAAATCTTCACTAACAATAGAACAAAATGGGCAATCAATAGCTTTAAGTCCTAAAAATTCCCCGGCAAAGACGGGCTCTTCCCTGCCCTGTTTCAGAAATGCTATGAGATCCTGAAGGTACACCTACAGAAAATCTTCAAAGCTAGCCTTATCCTAGGCAAGCTTTGAATGCCAGCAAACCAAGTGGCCAAATGACGGTCATGTTGAACCTAGATGTCCCATTCGCAGTGGTTATTGATGACCGCCAATCATGGGAGAGTAAAAAACTACCTCAAGCCGACAACGCATCGCTGTGGTACACAGGTGGTTCAAAACTAGCTAAAGTATCAGGATTGGGCCTTTCAGGTCCAAACTGTAAACTTTCCAAACCGCTAGGCAAATATATGACCATCTTCCAAGCGGAAGTGCTTGCCATAAATATATGTGCAGAAGAGTGCCTCACACAAGGACTTCACAGAAAGCACATCTACATATTCTCAGACAGTCAGACGATGTTAAAAACTCTAAAAGCTTTCAAGTGCATGTCAAAGCTAGTCTGGGAATGTAAGCAAACTCTAAAACAATAATTAGCAACACACAACCAGATAACTTTAATGTGGGTTCCTCGCCATAGAGTCATAGAGGGCAACGAAAAAGCAGGCTGCCTTGCGAAAGAAGCAGCTGGAACACCATATTATGGTCTAAAGTCCTACTGTGGCCTTATGAAGAGCCACATCACCGAAAAACTAAACAAATGGGAAAACTACCAACTGCGGTCATACTGGAGGAACACTCCAGGACTAAAACAGGCGAAAAGGTTTATCACCATCTCTGCGAAAAGAGCAGAACAGCTCTTAGACATGAACCGAGCAAATATTAGAACTGTCGCCAGCCTGCTCACTGGACCCTGACCGGTAAAATACCACCTAAACGCAATTGGCAAAGCAGAAGACGACCGATGCAGATTTTGAAATAATGCAACTGAAACCGCAGAACATCTACTCTGCCAATATCCAATCAAACTCTGAAAAAGGCTCAAGTACTTCGAAGGAGTACAGCTATTACCTCAAGAAGTGAGTCAACTACCTCTTAAGAAAATAGCTTCGTTTGGAAGAAGCCTACCTACGTCTCTTGAACACAAATTAAGTTGAAAAATCTAAGGAGTTGATATCTGGGCTACGCGGAGGCCAAGGAAAATCACTACCGCGACCAATTCACCTATTCGGATAACGTTCATTGAGGAGGTTCCTTACCGCACGAAGATAATGGGAAAGAACTCATCCTGCATTAGCCACATATGTTTCATAATATTTAGTGAAATTTCTTTCAACAGCTGCGGTAGACCATTTGGTACAAATGCCAAACAACTTTCATTTACTTTCATCTATCAACTGTGTGATAGTTCAAAGACTCCGACGAGGCAACCAAATATTTACGGAAAATTCATACTGAAAGTGCCATTTTCTTTTCAATGTATGTATTTTCCGTATCATAATAGTAAAACACGCCATGTCTGGTAAATATTGCTTCATCAGTTAACAGTATCCTACTTATTAATAATGGTATTGTTCATGTAGCCCTAGAAGGATTTGGCAAGGATGAAAAGGATCCAGCTACTCTTTGTTGAAAATTCTGGATGTTCGACTTGCTTACTCGCATAGCCGCTTGCAAGTGACTTGTACTCAGATGTAGATTTTTTGCAACGCGTACGGTTGTCTACTATGATTATTTGAGTAAAAAGTATCCATAATGTATCAAATGAATAATTTAGTATACATAGTTATTTCTGCAGAATATATTTTCACTTTCTATTGTGCACAATAGTATATTATTTTATATGGAGGAAAAGTGATACTTTTCATGGCGCGCTCGTGTTTAATAGAGAGCAAGCCATGAAAAGTAACTTTTCCTCCAAATAAAATATGCTGTTTTTTCTTCAAATGTCGACAAATTAATGCAAAAATATCTCTTTTTAATAGTAATAATAATAATTATTATTAAAAATAAGTGGGTTCGCAAGGGGCTTAGACCGGTGTCGGTGAATAGGCGCAGGTTAGTTGCTATAGTAATGTAACATAAAGCTGTCAGTGAATACGTTCAACAATAATTATTTTTTTAAAATTGCGTCCCCGATTGCGTTTTAATTCCGTATTGATAAGCAGTTATTGGGTAAGTTCGATTAAATAATAACCAATTTGTTCCTAAATTAGTGATTTTTAGAAATGCAGTGCACAAATTGAGTCATAAATACAAATTTTAGTTTAATAAATCTCGAGTTGTTGGCGCTTATTTAGTTGTTTGTTTGTATCTATGTTTCTATGACAACACTTTTACCTCCGCCGGCGGAAAAGTGAAAAGTAAAGCTCCGGCGGAGGAAAAACGAAACTTCACGGCCGCCTACACAGTGGAGTAATGACGGATTTACTGTCGTTTGAAGAAAAAATCTGTTTTTTAGTGTTTAATTTGGCAAAAGTATTTTTTTGAACATGTATAATTTTGAAAAAGGAGTAAATTCGGGTCATTCTAGCGCCGAGGATCAAAGAAACCGAGACGTCATCGTCAGTTATTTTCGAAAATATCAGGAAAATTGAATTTTCAGGGAAAATGTTAAAACGTCGATTTCTAGGTAAAAAAAATAAGGTTTTTATTTTTTAGAGAAGCTGATTACTGGATTTTTTTTATTTCAGTTTGAAAACACTAATTTAAGCATACTTATGTGTCAGCCAATACATAATTATTTTCATGAAATCGATTTTTAATTTGTAAACCTCTTGACCTCTTTTATTAAAAAAAAATCATTTGCAATTTTCTGTAGGAGATCAGGAAATACGAGAAAATCGAGGATGAACTGAAACATGCCGAAAATCACGGAAATTTCTATAGTTTGGCCATTTTACGAGTCTGCTTTTGATGCATTAAGGGAAATTGAAGGGAATACCTCTTCCAATATTTGGATATGACGTTTAGCTAAGCATATGTAGATCTATACAGTTAATGGCCTGAAATCTCATTGAAAAGAGTTTGAATCAAAAATGGGCCAAGATTGGAAATTGTGGACATTTTTTGGTGATTAGAGGTGGTTTATGTTGGTTTTTATGACAAATTTAGAGATAAAATTGTACTTTTAGCATAATGCTACATGTAGTTTTTGTGGTAAGTAGATATATTTTGTAACGGAAATCCCTATCTACATATTTAGTTTTAGTATATATATGT
>JAEQML010055356.1:0-36148 GCA_016904865.1 Pissodes strobi
AATACTATCTGAAAGCATGTGACTCAACAGACTTGAGCTTATTTTGAGATCTTTATACCTCGAGAATAGTAAAATTTATAGTGAATATAAGCTATATAAATTAGAGCCGCTAATTGACAAGCTAAATGAAAACTTCAAATATTATGGTATTAGAATCGACGACAGCGTTGCCAAGCAATTTATCAATGACAAACCAACCCGATTTGGTTTTATAAATTGTGTATTTTGCACGAATAATATGGACATATATAGTCGGGTTTGATATATGCACTGATAAAAAAGAAACACACAAAATTAACCAGATGTTATTTGGTCTGGGACGAATTGTTTTATTGAATTTGATGGCATCAGCGAAAATACCACCTAATTGTGGCTTTAATTCTTTTAATGGCCAACTACTTCACTTCCGTCAACATAATAGAAGAAAATTGTCCACTAAGAAACCAACAAAGAAAACTAGCACTAGCTAAGACTAAGATAATATGGGATAGGAAAGTGAAAACCGTTTGTCTCAGAGATTTTGCATCCTGTCATAGTAGTAAAATATCAATATACAACCGTCAATTATTCGGTTATGTGGTGACGTGTCGTATCAACACACGAAATAACGAAAAGTTTAAATTTAAGTGGCTCACCCTGTTGAGGTATTCAATTTTTCTAAAGTGTCTCCTCATACAATTTTTACGTAGATTATGAATTTATTTTTCTATCAAAAATTATTAAGTTTTTACATTTTCCCTTAAAAGTTCGTTTTCTCACAATTTCGTAAAGTAAAGAATCTTTTTCCTATAAATTCCCTATCAAAGTGCGATCTCGGTTTTTCGATTCGCACTGCTTTTTCGGTTCTAGAACTACTCAAAGTGGCCCTTTTTTCAAAAATATAAGGTCTTTTGCGCCCTGTTTAAGGTTGTGCATGTAGGGCAGATTGCGCTTTTTTTTATCACTAGTCATAGTCATAGATAGTTAAGAATAATAATGGCATAACAATTTAAAATATAAAATTAATTCATAATATTGTCACGACGATATTCGGGATAGATCTACGTCAGGTGAGAAGAGATGATAAAGAAGGCACTTCAGTTAAAAACATCAACAATGTCTATTGGTCAAAGACTTGATCAATTTACACTGTACCCGATTACTAAGGTGCGCATGTCTTTTCGATTTTAGTATACTTTTGAATTGATTATAGGTTTTTGGTCACTGTTTCATAATAAAGTTTTTACTTATGTTGTATTTTATTTATGGTTAGCTTTCATTTAATTCCTCTCAGAGTTTACACTGCACTCTAGCTACATGACAGATTCTAATTTAAAATTATCTTTGTTAGAACTTTCACAAAATTATTGTAGATTCGACTTGTACTACCTTAGGTGAGAAGACCGAATCCACGCACATGTATGCTGCGAAACTCGGGTTTAGGTAGCAAATAATCATTAAATATGTTGATCATTGCACGTTTAAAGTTCTCGCGTTATTCATAATTTGCCTTGAACGTTTACATAATATTTCCAAGTTCAAGTGCAAACTTAGGACAAGGTGATATTTACTTACTAGATTATGCATTTTAGTAGTTAACAATATAATGGGAATAATGCACCAAAGAAATTTATATTATAATTTTCAACGGTTGCACGTTTGCCGAGCTAGCTTGAACACGGGTTCACGAGCGGATCGGCAACAGTGGGGATCTCACATTGCGAAGGACGCCGGCTTCTTAGAGAAGGCGTCCATTTAGGGGTTCTAAATTTAAAAATTAATAATTTTTGCAATGAAATTCTTATTTCCTTTGATACAAGTCAGTTTGGTCAGTTCTGCAAATTTTTAATTATAAGTAGATTTTTTTAAAGTTCGTCGTATTAGTTGGAGTTTTACGAGGAGTTTTCTACGTATAACTCAAAGTATTGGTAAACTGCAAGATGGAGTTTTGTTAAATTTCTACTTACGAGTCGCAGATTTTTATTTTTTAAAACTCAACCTCTAAGACGAAATTTTGTTCCAAGTTCGACTTATAACAAGAAGTATTAGTAAATTTCCACTTAGAAGACGAAGTATTGTTACATTTCTACTTACAAGTCGAAGTTTCATTAAAATTAGACATATGTCAAAATTTTGGTAAATTAAGCCGAAGTTTCCGTAAGTTTCGACTTATAAGTTGAAATTTTACGAAACTTCGACTATCGAAGATGAAAAAAACTTCGAGTGTCGACCTTTTGTTGAAGTTTTGCAAAAGTTGAAAATTTGTAAAATTTCGGCTACCAAGCCGAGATTTCTTAAATTTCAACTTGCAAGTCGGAATTTCAAAAATATATTATTATTATATATATTTCGTCAGTTACCCAATTTGATTAAGCACACATTTTATGCAGTGGGCTAATTTTGGGTAATTTTTTCAATGACTTGATTCTAACTATAATGAATCCGCTTTATGGATAATAATTTTAATTTAATATAGTTAGTTAAAACGTTTGCCTCCTGCTTGAATAGGGTTGACCGACTCTTGAAGCCAAATTTCAACGGTTCGTAACTTTAATAAAAATTTAAATTACTGAGGAAAAGTAAAACTATATACCTACATATTGTTTCCATTTGAGTCGATCACACGTTCAAAGTAGGAACCACATACCTACCAGGACTAAGATAAGAAAAACTCTGTGACCCTACGCTTTCGCAGAAAGACCCTATATATAATTTAGATAAATAAAAGCGATAAAATGGCCGATTACACGAACAAAACTTATAACGTTAAATGCTGGCTGATTCGTGAATCGCCCTTATTTCCAGTTAGATGTTCGACGAATTGAAAGATGCCCAAAGACGCAATTATAGAAATTGATTTAATCATATTTATCGATGTTCTATCGTGCGAAAGCATCGCATAAGTGGATTAGTTAGTGCCCCCTAAGCAACCATTTTCTAATAAAACCTACTTTAAAGTACAATCGTTCATTATCTTAACTACAATCACCTTAATGATTTTGTACAAAACTTTGTACTTTTGTTCTTAGTTGGGTTAGTTTTATTAAAAATAATAATAAGGGAAGGGGACAATGCATGCAATTTATTTCGATCAGCTGCATGAGTACAATTGTCAAGTTTCCATAAACTGGACAATACGAAAGTGATAAACCCACATCTTTAAAAAATTTATGATTCTGTAAAATTGTAGAAAACTTTTTACATTCGTTGTTAGTTCGGGTTAGTTTTTTGGACTAATTTGTTATTAAATGCAAGTCAAGTCAATACACCTCATTTTAGTTAAATAATTAAGTACAACTGTGAAATTTCACTAAACTCGTAAAAACTGAAGTATTTTTTTTGTATCTTTTTTTGGATCTTCCAAAATAAACAGCGAAAATTGCAAAACAACAAATAAGACCAACTTGTTTTCTTAAATGGAACATCATGTATATTTACAATATTATAACAGAGATTTTTCTCTGATTTCAAAATATTTAGTTTGTTAATATTTGGTTTGGCCGTCTTTAATATTTGGTTTGGCCGTCTTTGAGATCTAGTTTGCCTTGAAAAACACAGTTTATGGTTGTTTCGACTCGCATTGAAACATTTGGCTTTTCAAGACAATCTAGATGTCAGTTTCAGTTGAATTGCTGTGATTTAAAACCTAAAAATCTCAGAAACGGTTAAACTAAATATCAACAAACTTTATATTTTTGAAATCGGAATATAGGGTTAGTCATTATAGTCAAAAATATACTTATATTGTCCATGTAACAAAAAAAACATGCCCTTATGTTTTTGTTTTGATATTCATTTGTATATTTTCTTAGGTCCAAAAGATAATACGGAAAAATACTTCAACTTTGGAGAAACGCCTTTCCTCTAACGGTCTAGGTGGGTATCAAGATATTAATAAGAACCATGTACACTGTACAGGGTGGCTCGAATTCGAGTCTATGCATGGCGATCTCGACAACCGTAAAAGATACAGTGGCGGTCAAATGAGGGCAAAAATGCGCATTTAGGTGCCTAACAATATGCCTTTTAGAAGGTCGCAAAACTCCGAGTATTTCCGTAGATATCCGGAAAAATCCGAAATTTCGAAAAATCGTTTTTTTCTGGATTTATTTAAAAACGGATTTCAAAGTGGATTGCACTTTTCCGCTCTATCTAACGGTGGTTTTCAGTTTGGAATCCGACGTTTCGTCTTCAACTTTCTTTTTTTAAATATCAGATGGCGCTGTTAAGATAAACAGACGTGTGTAACGTCGGTCTCTAAATTATTAAGCTTTTTAAGTGGATAATAGCTGATAGTTAATAAAATAGTGAGTGATAAACATTCTGCTTAAGTTACAAAATGGTTAAATCTCAAAAGGAAGATTCTACAAAGTCACAGTCCAGTGAAATTAGTAAACTCAATGTTCGTGTTGACGATATGGCGGCCATGTTTGCAGCCGGTCTTAAACAGCTCAAACAAGATCTTCTGGGGACGAAAAAACGTACTAGATCAACTTCTGTGTCTTCCGAGGCTGATGACTCTTCTGCATCTCTCATCCATAGATTCACTGAGTTTGAGAAGCGTGTACAAGATGGACTTACTTCCAGTGGCGGCTCGCGGCTTTGAAAAGTGGGGAAGAGCTACCGACATCGACAGAAGGAAAAATTTTTGGGGTCCACGCCCAAACTGCCAAAATTATTTAATAATTATTACCGGTATTTTTTAGGTAAAGCATCAAAAAATTAAATATATTCATATTGTATTAGCAACAAAATGATTTGTTGCTAATACAAATCATATGTCTACGAAAAACACACTAAAACTAGAATATATAGAAAATATCTCTTGTATAATACTGTAATGGATCAACCGTGGAATGTAAATAAAAAATAATTCCAAGAATTCACGGCGGAATGTCCCCTAATAAACTCGCAATAAACGAAACAACGTGCTTTCGCGTTGGACGCGTTGATCTGAGAATGGAAGTGCTACACGCCAACTCTTCCAATCATTGCAAATCAAACAAATGTACGACCATTACGACGTCATCGTTGTCATGGCAACCAACTAGTTGCGCTTATACTTTTGATGACTCCACGGCTCTCGAGCGATGCCTCTTCCTTAAAGGTCTACACAAATGATAATGAGATTGTCACTGCTATCGGCGCGTACGCGAAAAGAAATAGACATTTTCATGTGGGTTCACCTCTGTTCTATTCGATAGTGGAGTTAACGGGCAATGTGCAGGTGGCGAGATTCTTGTTCTTGTTTCATCAAGCATTGATTTTAATATTTGAAAATAATTGAATTATTAGTTATTAGGTGGGTAACGGGAAACAGATTATTCCTAAACTAAGAAAATTTTATCATTGAATCTTAAAATATATTATTTTACTGATGAATGAATTAATTGTATTTTTTTAAATTACATTTTCTTGAGGAAGTGGCACTTCCTCTACTTCCGCTGAATAGCCGCCACTGCTTACTTCCCTAAAAAGTGACATCGCTATTCTTCAAAAAGAATCAATACGCCACTCCAACCATATAAATTTTAATTCGGTTGTTGTTCACGGGATTACAGAAAATCAGAAGACCGATTTGTATGAGTCTATACAGAATATTTTCACTTCAAAAATGGACATTCCAATAGCAAAGTCCGACGTTAATTTTTATTATCGCTTAGGTCAAGCAAATAAAAATTCGACAAAACCTAGACCAGTAGTCGTCAGTTTTTGCCAACGGTGGAAGCGCGACGAGATATTTTTTAATAAAAGACGTTTAAAAGGCTCCAAAATTCTTATTACGGAGTTGTTAAGTGTCGGGACATTAGGACTTTTTAAAAATACCCAGGAACATTTCAAAAATGCCTGTTGGACTGTTGGGGGCAAAGTGTTTGTTCTCGTGAAGGGTGAAAAGGTGTATGTGGAGTCAGTGGATAGTTTACAGGACATCATAGTCAAACATGTGGACTAATATTCCTTTAAAAGGTAACTAAACAGCGCATAGTCTCTATATGTATCTGTATTATCGGATTCGCTCACTGTTTTATAACACCTTATTAACGTAAACTCACATGTACTAATGTATTCATAGTAATTTAATCTCTATTAACATATCTTACAACACAAATTTTAAAAAATTATATAAAATGATTTTGGTTTTTGCTCATGCAAACTGTCAATAAAATTATAAATACTTGTTTATAATTTGCTCTCATTACTGAGAAAGTATATTGTTTCAATATTAATGCGTATTTTTGTTTTTTAGTTGGGTGGTATTAATTATTATTTCTTTTTTCTTTAAATTAACCAGGTCGTTTTGGTAGGGTTGTTACGGGTTATTATATTTTTCAATATTTTTATATATCTGTCCGAATTATAAATTTATTCTTCTATCAACTACTTAGTAGACTTCATGACGTGCCAACTATGTTTTATTTTTATATTCTTATACTGCATACAATTTATTCAGTATTATTTAGTGGACATTTATCGTATAGGTTAGAAATGTCTTATCATCTTAATTTAACTACATCATGGCTTGGCGGCTTTTTGGTTGGCTGTGTATTGGTGGGTGTGCATTTTAATTACCAATTTTCCAAGGGGTGAATTTTCTCCATGTACAGGCCAGTGTCCTCTAAATTCACACCGATCATTGCAAAATAACAATAATTTTCTATGTGGCAATATTAATGTAAGGTCAATAAAAACTGGTTTTGAGGAGTTAGTAAATTATATAACAGACATAGGGTTTGACATTATTGGACTCACGGAATACGATACGTTTTAACGATATTAATTGGTTAGCCAATGTACCGATTTTCAACTGTTTATAGCTGTGAAACTACTAACTCTAGAGGTATAACATCATACATAAAATGTGCTTAGAATTTTACGAGGAATCGAAAAATAAATTCATTTATAGGGTGTTCCATTGAAAAAAAATTAATTTCTTGTTTTTCCCTGTATACTGATCATTGTTCCAATATTTTTTATACGCTGAAAAAAAGTATTTTTCAGTACCTACATAACCATACTTTTAATTTTTTTGAGACACTAAAAATAAAAAAGTTAAAGGGGGGCGACATTATAGGGGATCACCCTGTACAGTTTTATTTTTAGAATTATAAGCTCTGGAGAACCGCCATACCTAAAGGATTTATTTTCAAGATCCAACCATCACCATAATACAAGAAGTATTCGAACTAACTTTTTAATGCCTCAGCACCGTACCAACCCAATGCATAAATCATTTAGTGTCGTTGCCGTACAAATGTGGAATAACTTGCCAAATCATGCTAAAATATTAACTTATTATACATTTTCAAAATTTATTAAACATTTTCTTCTAACTGAACAGTTTTTGTAATTTCTGTTTGGGTTTCCTTTTGAAATTGATTTGTGTTTGGAGATACTGGTCTGAAAAAGTATAACATTATTTAATATTCTATACGGAAAGTGATAATATATTTTTTGCGCTCCCCCCTCTTTGCAGCCTGCCCTATGGTCGAGTCGCCATGTTGTATTTTCTTTCTAATATTCTATTTATTTTTCATTGTTTTTTTTTATTATTTTACTATTTAGTTTGTATTTATCTATTTAGGATTATTCCACGTAGATGCTTGCGTATCTATGCTATCGGTTTTTATAATCGCGGGGTAATTCCTTTTACCACAAATATTTTTTATATATGTGTAGATTTCTAAATGTATTAGTTTGGAATTATTTATTTTGTTGGTAATAAACTTTTTTGAATTTGAATTTGAATTTGAAATACTAATATTAATTTTTTGTATCGCTTTTCAGATGATATTGGCGTTATTAATATGTTGGATTAATTTTATTTTTTTACTCTATTCTTAATTTTTTAGTGTGCTTTGGCGTAATTTTGAATTGTATAAGTTAAGTAATTTTAATTAGAGTTCGTATTTAAAAAAAAGTTGCTGAAGGGATTTGGAATCCGACGTTTCGCCTTCAAGGAGGTATCAACTTTAAAAAACTTTTATTAAATTTAATTAACCTAAACTATCCAAATTACGTCGAAGCAAAATAAATAATCAAATAAAATTAATACAAAAAATTAAAAAAAAAAATAATTAAAAAAAATTTCATATTAATAACGACAATATCATCTGAAAAACGAAAAAAAAAACAAAGTCCGTATTTAATAAAGTTGATGATGACCCCTTGAAGACGAAACGTCGGATTCCAAACTTATATCACCATTGGATAGAGCGGAAAAGGTGACAATAGAAAAGTACAATTAAATTTGAAATCCGTTTTTAAATAACTTAGGAAAAATTTCGGTTTTTTCAGATATGTCCGAAAATACTCGAAATTTTAAGACTTTCTAAACGGCATAGTGTTAGGCATCTAAATACGCAATTTTATCCTAATTTGACCGACACTGTATAGCTTATGGTTTTCTAGATCCCAATGCAGACTCGAATTCGAGGCACCCTGTACCTTTGTTATTAGTCTTGGTTGTTTTGCTTTTAGAAATAATTAAGCAATCAATTGCGTAATTTCTCATCTGGGAAATACGAATGCAGTAATAAAATTCAATCTTTTAGCATTGTTTTAGAATTGTACAAAACCTTGTACGTTTGTTATTATTTTGGGTTAGTTTTGGATTAGCTTGTAACTAAGAAATAATAAGCCAGTTAAATTAACGATTAGAATAATTGAAGACACTGGTGCAAAAAGGAGGTAGCTCCATTTTAGCATTTTTTTCAGGAGAAGCAAAAATCTGTTTTACTGCGAATTCCTTTAATTTATATCTTGTATTCATATATAGGGCTAAACTCTAGTACTTTATAAATAATATACTCACAAAGTACTCTTTTTGAAAATTTGATTGGATAGCAATATCAAAAAGAAAACGTTGGAGCTGCCCCCTTTTTGCACCGGAGAGTATAATTGTGAAAATTCTCTAATTTTGTACATTTATTACCTATGAGTTTGGGATTAGTTCTTAAAAAGCAATAAGTCAAAATAACTGATTTTAATCGAATAGAATTTCCAAATAGCGGATAGAAAATACGAAGGATATGTAGATAAATATTTTTGACATTTTTTGAAAATTGTTCAAAACTTTGTATATTTGTTAATAGTTTGGATCTCTTCTCTCGTTATTAATAATATCCAAATACTAACCTCATTATTAACCATATAAGTTGTTGATATGAGTTCATTTCTTGGCTTAGTTTATTATTATAAATAATAAGCCATTACAATTTCTTCTAATCAAATGATCGATAGAACCAATCGTATAATTTCTCTAAAAAGCATATAACTTTGGGCATTGTTGAATAAATGTACGAAATTGTGTATTGTGAATAGTTTCGGCTAGTTGGTCAAGTCAGTTTGGTATTAGAAATTATAAGCCAATGCAATTTATTTTAATCAAATAAATGATAGTACAATTTCCAAATATGTCAACCGAAAAATTCGAATAGAAAAAGTAAACCAATGTTTCTGATTTGCTTAAGAATTCTACAGAACTTTGTACATTCAATCAGCCAACATCCAATTTTGCAAGACTAGTTTCATTGAAAATATTTTCATTCCCAAAACCGAAGTCGATGAATAATTTTTCCTCTATGTTACCAGACCTATCCTCTGGCTAATGAAACTGCCATTCGTCGCTAACCAACGACTCAATTCCGAATAGAATAAAAACAATCTTTATATATTATTTAGTCTTTTTCGATGCGTTTCAGTCTAACGTGCCGTATCGGCTAATCACGTTATCAAATCTGAGATATTTGACTTTCTATTTGGAGCGCGGTCCTTGAATCACCAATCCATTCGAAAGCTCTCGGTTTTACCGCTAGAACTCGGTTTGTCGTTCAATATGTCCCCGGACTCTGAAGAGGAGTTTTGTGTCCCTTCCATAAAACGCGCGTCATTAACAATTTGCTTTATGTATACTTTTATTTGTATTCTCGTTCGAGCATCCGGTCCGCGAGGCCCTTTTAACATTTGCATAAAGCTTAAGAGGAGACTTTATGCAAATTTTAATGCCGACTGTGACGCCGCTCATTAACTGCGAGAGGACCGCGTCCAAACACGTAGTCGATATTCCGTTGGTTAATAAAGAATTAAAAATAATTATTCTGAAATTTGATTAGATAAGTAAGCGAACAAGAACAGATAGACTGAAATTTGCATAACGTTTACACTTAAACAATAGCGTTAGAAAATAATCTAAAGGCGCTAGGTCTGGTGGTCTGATAGGCTATAGTAGATGCTTTATATTAGTTCTGTGGTCATTTATTTGTTTTACGATATTAACCTAAACTACATCGATGAAAATAATTTTTTAAAAGCTGTGAATGAGCTGAATGAAAACCTGCATAAAACGGTATAAAAGCTGTATAAAAGTGCCTAAAATGTATTAACATCCATAATATAAAAGCTGTATAAAGCTTTATAAAAACTGTATAATACTGTCAAAAGCTGTACCGAACCTATATAAAGCCGTATCAAATCTGTATAACGTTGTATAAAAGCTGTATAACAGATTTATTCTGTTATTCTTTTGGAGATTTACGTGTAAAAATGGCCAACATATAGTATCTACTCACCTGCATTTGTCAATACAAATGCAGGAATAATTTAATGCAATCAAATTAAAAGCAAATAAGAGCCTTTGAATGTTCCCGAAGACAAATCGATTTTCGGAAAAAGTTTCAGAAGTTCATTGTGGGAGTTCAGTGTCCAGAAGGAATTTTGGGGTGTAATACAAAAATATCCATTATGCATGCGCTTCATTCGGCCAGCAGTTTATAATAAGTATCGTCACCAAAAACACACTCGTAATAATTCTTATACGGTGCTAATTTAAGGTTTTATTTGATCGGCCAACGAGGCGATGGTATTAAAACAGCAACAAAGCAATTACCCTTATTGAATCCGTTTAGCTAAATCGCCCAATTTAACAGATGATTAAATACAAGTGCAATTTATTATCAAAACATAGACCGAGTGCACCAGTCGCGCAACATTTTAAGGGTGGCCAAAGTGAAATCCTCTTTCCTACCCTCCTCTCTTATTCCGTTCTTTACTACTTCTTCGGTGAGGGTTAAATTAGGGTGTCGTTAAATGTATTACGATATTAAATTATCATGACAATGGCACAATCAGGGGGTGCCGGTGATAAATACAGTGCAAACATACGGACCTTTTGGCCACAGGTTTTATACGCGCAATATGCCGACAAATTAGAAGAAAAGGCACGTATTACGAATATTTAGATCAACAAACGGTAATGGGATTGTCGACCAACTTTAACCTACTGAAAGCGTAATGTTACCTATGTGCCCACCTTCTCGTTAGGTACGAGCGTTTTTCTCATGAAAACGAAACACCGTAACGCAAACTAACCCGAACTAACCTAACTTGGCCAAAAATAACTAAATTGCTCTAACCATTCAGATTTAAGCCAATATAATTAAAAATTTTAATATAGTTGGGATTGCCGATGTGGTTGGGACGTTGTGTGTTAGAATTTCGATATTGCCGAGACTTTGGAAACCGTTGCGATTTTGCTATTGTCTCAAATTATTTTTGAGATTATTTTCTTTGCTCATTCATTTCTTATGCGATTATTTATTTAAATAAGTACATGTAAAACAAGCAAAATTGTTTTTCATATTTTTGATATATGCGAGTTTGACGTTTGACATTCTATCATCTGACGAAAAAACATTACAACTTTCAAAAAACTCCCTGTTGCCTATTCTTGCGTCAAGTGCTTCGGGCTCGCCGAGGTATTATTGTGTGAAAACATAAAGATCGTTATTCGGACATTTACGAATACCACACCAATTATCTACTAATTAAACATCGAATTAATTATTGATACATACGTAAAATAAAAGATAAATAGCTGCAGGCTTGCAACAACTTCACTTTGATCCGCACCACCGGCACCGCAAAGCAGAAAAGCGAGCGATTTGCGGCTTCCGGCTTCCGACAAAGCATTTTCGGCATATTTTATTTTTATTAAAGAACGCGGCAACTGATTTACTATTTGCATATATTAAATTTAGTGTAATATGCAGTAATAGAGGAATAAAATATTATTACAAACAATCCCATGAGATTATCATAGTCCAAAGATGGTATTGAATAAATTTTGGTATTATTATAAAGCTGCAATAGTCTCGCAACATTCTTGCAACTTGCAAAAGTCTTGGTTTTGCAGGACATGGTATTGTATTGATCTTGTTCTTGCATACATAGTCTGGGTCTTGGCCTTGCTAACCAAAAGACGGTCTCGGTCTTGGTCTTACTTTTTTTGCAAGATAAATACCGATACTGCAAGACGAAGACCAGTCTCGCTCATCACTAATTTTGATCTACCTACAGCGTTTATTTTATGAGATAGAGCCAAAATTTTCATACCAAAATATTAAATTTTTTCCGGAGCATCTTTGAGGCCTATCAAAATTAACAAACGAACATGGCAACCTCAGTTAAAAAAATATCCAACTCTTTATATTGTCTAATATGTGGAGAGACCTTCTCTTGCTGTTTTTAAGAATATAGTTTGATTCAGCCTTTTTTGAAAGAACGAGAAATAATTCAGTTGAAATCGAGAGCTAAATTACCTCGAAAAATAAAATATTTGGCATGTTAAACTCATGTTCTGAAGCATATTAACGCTTAGTTTTAACATGAATGTATCGAACATCGTGAATTTAACAAACGCGATATTTTGTATCTAAGGCACTCTATATCTCGATTTCATTTAATTTAAATATCTAAAATATTTTACACTGAAATATTTCAACAGCTGAACCAGAGCTTACCTTGAAAATAAAATATTTGCAATGCTAAACTCGCGTTTTGACCCACCATACCACGTATCAGTATCAGCCTCCAGCAGCGGGTCTTGCACTTAGACCACTAAATTGAGCCCATTGTGCCCCCAAGCCTGCATTAGAGAACTTCCAGGGTGCCGGTCTTCTTTAAGAAAGACACACTGAACCTGGCTCGAAGAGTGTCGTGCAAAAAATTCTAAATCTTGCCCACGCGAAGGCGGAGCATTCCGTAAGTAGATGGTATGGAATTTCATCATCCTCCATGCACCATCTGCATTCCCCTCTTCTGCAATTCTCAGCAGAGTCATGTGTCGCCTGAGCATACAGTGCCCTGTGTAGAATCCTATCACTACCTCTGCACTCCTTCCTGGTAGGCCCATCAAACCCCTGGTGAGCCTCTTCGCGGCCCCATGTATTCCCCTCGTCTTTCTCATCCTCGGAGCCAGCCCGATCCTTCATCCAGGCCCCAAAACCCATTCGCGAACAAACTGGGAGATCCCCACACAGGTATCAGGGCCTATGTATCTACGCGGAGAAAAGCCTCCTGCCACCGACAGTGAGCTATAATGACTCCCAGACTCCCATCATTATCGGGAAAATTTCCTCTTGGAAAACCGTAGTGTGCTCGATAAGTGAGGTGGATAAAGCCCGCCCCAGGGTCTCACAGTACACCCCGCCAGGCAGTGTTCCTATTTTGGATCCGTCTGCAAACCAGACTAGTCCATCCCAGGATCCCATCCTTTCCTTCATTCAATCCTCCTTCAGAGGGAAGAGGAAGTTTTAGCCCCTCGTGGAAGCCTATCTCAGGGACCATCACGTCATCTGGCCCAGGATGGTTAGGTCCTCAGAAAGTCTCCACCATAGACCGCAGAGGCCATGATAGGGGCATTGTCCCTTCACATCCCCGCCAGCCAATCTCATGGCCCACCAGCGCCTCCAGAGCCTTTGTGGGTGCTGTCATCATGGCCCCGGTGACGCAGAGGCATGCAAGTCGCTGTAATTTGTCCGGCACTAGTCTGGACACCGGCACCGCTTTCATGGATCCTGGCCACCAAACGACCGCTCCGTGCATGAGCAACGGAGCAATAGTGGTCCTATAGATTCTCCACATAGTTCTTGGCCCAAGGCTCCCCGAACGCACGGCAAGCTCACAGAACACTAAGCGCCGTCGCGCTCTTGAGCGGACTGTGCTCTTGAATGGTCAGTTTGGAGTCCAATAAGACACCTAAATATTTGACAAATTTCATAGCCACAAGGCCCCTTCCAACGTTATATTGGGAGAGGCCTCCCAGGCCAAGTTCATTATCTTTACACGACTGTGAGAACCTTGTCACTGCTTCCTTCAGAAACCTCTGCAATATCCTCACTTCAGTACCTTGTGCCATAATCACAACATCATCAAAAAATGACGTTGTTTTTCTATATTTTCCTTATATTTTGGAATTGGATTCCTTAAATATTGGTTTATCCGTGGCGATTTCTGCAAACAATACTAGTTTTATGCAATCGATGGAACATATGCATTGAACTCTTAGCTAAATGCTCGAGATAGAAATAGTAGCTTTCTTAAGTCTAGTGATGTTAGCATAACCGTTATCATCATTTCTAGGTCGAGCTAGCTCTGTTTTTTCATGAGAGCATTTGTATAATCGGAAAATATACCCAACAAAAAGTTTAACAGTATAAGTAAGTTAAATTCTTCAAATGCGTTAACAAATGATTTTAATGCTTCTGCAGACCAACATCGCTCTGCAATAACCATTCCCTTACTTTCATTACTTTTAAGACATAAAGTGTTTTTGACAATACTAGTAATCTCAAGCCTTTTCAACTTTCTTACCATTTAACTCATGGTTTATTGATTGACTCGAATAAGAATGCTTCCACTTTATTTGTGAGAAAACAGATACCGATTATTCCAGCTGTATTTTCCACAGTAAATCACAGCCTGATTAATATTCACAAAAATATCTGGTTGGTTGATAACAATCTCTACCTCATCGCTGTTGCTAAAGAATTTTGTGAATGAATTGTATGAATACCACTCTTTTCGAGAAATAGATTTATCCACGTTGACTGGGTGAAGTTTTTCTGATACGAAATCCATATTTGCTGGCGATCGAATATAAATGCTCCAAATTTCCCAAGTTAGTGACTGGCCTGATATTCGACTATTGACTGCTTTTAACGTGACAGTATTACTGTTTCCTCTTCGATTAAAAGCCAGACTCATATTTTAAAGTTTTAATCTCATAACAGTTTTTTCACGTCTAAAATTAGCAGGTCTTGATTCCTGATCTAAAATATTTAATGTGAAGTTATCGAGGCTGGATTTGTTAACAGGAAGATAAGTCAGATTTCTAGGTTCAATTAGCAAGCAGGATCGTTAACTCGAATAATGTATGCGGAGGATAGTTGTTATAATAGGAACCTTTCTTGTTATAGTAATCACTTCGAATATCTCTACTGAAGATATACTTCGTGTTATATATTAGCCTTCAATACCTACTTAGAAAATGCTTATAATTCCGCAATATTATCTTCAGGTTGAAAATTTATGTCGTACACACACTTTCATGTATTATGGGGCTTTAAAGAGGTGAGAGTGTTCTCCTTTTGATCCTTAGATAGAAATGTTTATAACCAAGTTTCAATATCAAAAACTTCGTAAGATCCTGCTGGTATCATCAATATTTTCGCTTCTCTGACAATGAAAATATAGAATTTGCTTCAACCTGGTTCAATTTTTGTATCAAATTTCAATTACTGAATAAAATCAATGGTAGAGAATAATGTTAATATCAACATTAAAATAGCTAGAATGACCTTTCAACGTCAATGGCTGCGACATGGCTAAAAGAAAATCAACCAAACACCTGTTTATATAAGGACTTATTGTAAAAAAGCGATAATATAGGATGTTCACATTTAAATGTATGTGTCTGATACTGATCGTGGCTAAAGAGGATTTTACAATACTTAAAATAACTAACAACCTATTTTGGAGGGATTAAATGTCCAAAACTGCAAAAATAAACAACTATCTTATGGCTTCATATCCTTCAATTAAAGCTTGATTAGTTACATCACAATCGTTTTTCTTTGGAGTATACACTCCTCGAAAATTGCTCAAGTTCAGATATCTGGCATATTGCCCGATACTTATATTGTCCAATGTACCTCTAGGTAGCTTAAATACGAGGTTTTGTCATCTTTTTAGAAACAATCCATATTCTTTCTTGTGCTTTACGCGCAACTGCTTATATAGCTTGGTTATGTTTTAACGTCTATCTTTTGCAAATCGGGCATCTTCTGCAGCTTCACTCAAAGTTTCTAATGCACTCAAGCCAGCGAAAATGGGAATAAGTAGAAGTATTCCACCAACTTTACTTGAATCCTTCTTGGTTTGACGGTCATCGGCTTGCTTAACAGATATTTCAGCAGTTTCAGGAGTTGATTTTTAAAGTTTCATCCCCATACTTTTTTACTTAAAACACAGCACCAGAATGGTTTTCTAAACATATGTGCCTGTTTGCCTCGCCAGAGAGAGTAAATGTTGTTTCACATGACAAAAGGAGCCTTTGATGAAAACTTCCTCATTTTCATCAAGTTTTCACAGAATTGCAGATGTCTATCAGGATCATCCTCTATTAATTCATGGATAAATTGATTTGATTTTGGTTGATCTTTTAAGGACCCACCTTCACTTTTAAGTACTCATCGGATAGTTTGGCCAATATCATACTTTTGCCATATCAGCTGCGTAGAAATATGTGGGTTCTCTATAACACTAAGTACAACAGCTGTGTTGCGATATCCAGTTTTAGTAAAAATTTAAAAACTCCATGATTTTCAAGCGCTTGTATGATTTTTGAAACGGTACTGGCCTACATAGCATTAAAGAGATTTGCAGCTACTATGTGTGATATTTTCCTATAGCCATACCATATGATTATTAAAAATTCAATTCGATCTTTTTCGCTTAAAACTGTTTTAAAGTAAAATTTTGAGATACATTAGGTGGGTGCAGATTTTGGTTAATTCTTTTTAAAAATCCAAAAGCTGGTATAAAGCAAAAACAACTTCTGTTCTTAACTGTACTCGACACAGAAAAGAATCAAGTAAAATTCAGGAATACGTTTCTAATAAAATTGGGTACAAACGGCTTTTATTCGCCGGGAATCGTTTCCTGAGCCCTATATCGGGCGGCCCCTAATATTGCCGATTTATACGCAGGGAGCTTCCTCGCATATCGCTATATATCAAAAAGCAATCGCCCGAATCACTGGAGGGATTTAAAACATTCGCGTCATTTTTGATCTGATTTAGTGTGAAATTTCTACCTTTCGTGCTGCCGTTTCTTTCGTCTGCGCGACGTTGTTTTAGTCTCGGTTAGCTTATTTACAAACCACTTTTACCTAGTTGAATTTCGTTAGTAGCCCAGGCTCGATCCAGTCACATCTAAATCCCCCGACTTTTTTTTAGTTTTTTGGTAATATCTTAAAAACAATGCTATATACAAACAAATATGAAGAAAGAAAAATCATAGAGCATACAATTTCCTATAAAATCACGTTTAGCAGATATATTTTACTTTACCAGTGGCCAAGTTATGGTGTTGTAAATTCCAATATAGTTTAACAAAATACACATTTCGTACAAAATAATTACATTTATTAATACATTTTACGTCTTTTACACTAAAACACCATTAAAACTGTAGTAATACATAAAATATGATTTTTTTATATAGTAAGTATCACAGTTACTTTTTCTTAAATAAACTAAAATACTTACAGATTACGTTTAAGTAAATGAATGTAATGTATGTTTTTAATTACTTATTATCCAATATAATTTATCTGCATGTTTAGATGTCGTTATCCGCCTATAAATCCTCAACTGCCCTATTAAAACAGGTAATACCATGACACTGTCCACATGCCAAGGCCTATTTTGCGACATGAGCATCATTTTTGCAACCACCTCATGAACAGTTGCAAAAAATGTGTGTAAGGAACCACTGGAAGGCTATATCTTGATCCATCCGTACTGGAGAAATTTCAGAATCACTAGAAATCCATCCTCAATCCTGAAGTGGTAAGCTATTATTCAACCATACTTAAACCTAAAAGTTATTTGTACATGTAAACAAGATATATGTATGTAGGGTTGGTTGTTGGACTTACTTGATGAAATGTCCTAAGTGCATAGTACTGAGCTGCATTTATGGTGGGTGGAAGTGACGCCAGATTAAAATTTTTATTCAAACTTTGCTTTGCTATATACTGCTGGTAAAGAACCATATCTGATGTTATTGAAATCGGTACTTATTGCATTTTTGACGTAGACGAAAGTAAAAAATTTCAAAATTAAGATCCTCAATCTGTCTGGATATTTTGGATTGTAAAATTCGTCAAGTAGATCAAACAACTTCACAGTATTGACCAAACTAATTTTTCTCCTGTTAAACAGACCAGATGTAGTATCACATCCGGCAATGGCGTGTATGGCAAGAAGAACATTTTTTAAATGCCCCAACTTATGCTGCAACTTTAAAATATTGGTAATTTTATTTGGTTTTGAACTTCTTTCTGGGCGTAGCAGATACAAGTTTTGTTTAGCGTAGTGGATAGTGGATCAATAAAACCATTACATGAGTATCTTCACTTACTACAAACAATACAAACACTCTGAATATACAATTTTAATTCCTTCTTCCAACAACGACTTTCTAAGTTGTTCAATAAGACATTGCTTATTTGTTGTGTAAGACAAAAAATCTTCTTGTGGAAATTTGACAAGTGATGAATTAAAGATTTCCACAGTTAATGCCGTTTTTCGATATGCTTTTATTTCTAATTTATTGACGTAAGAATGCATTAACTATATTTACCAAAATATCCATATACATTTTTATGTATATTGAATGTCAAAATGCAGTAAGTAATAGCTAGAAAGTATTTTTTACAAAATACCCAGTTGTGGAAAATATCATAACTACGCCACTGGTAAAGCACAATATAACTGCTAAACGTGACTTTATAGAAATCTTTATGCTCTCTAATTTTCCTATCTTCATTTTTTTTTGTATATAGCTTTACTCTTACGATATTCCCAAAAATACTAAAAAAGTCCGATATTTACCCTTTTCGGGGGTTGTTTAGGGGTGGCACTGTGGCAGGCACGGCGGATTATCGGTGGGGGTTTGATGGTATTTTAAGGACCCCATTGCAAACTTATATACCAAATTTCAGCTTGTTTCATGTTGTTCATGGTTTCTTATATAAAGCTTCATTCAGATCGACACTGTGCTGTAGGCCAAGACCACTTTTCAAGTAATTCCGTGTACCTATGTGAGGCTACCGACTTATAATTTGAAATTCGGAATGCAGAATACGGCGCAGTATGGTATTTCGACAGGTTTCGAAATAATCATTTACATATAGGAATTTTTCCTTCGACAGATTTTTATCCACAATACCCAAACAGAAGTTTTGCACTTGGCGCGCGTTTCGCTAACCATATTAGCATCATCAGGAGATGATTAAAGCAGTTTTAATCATCTCCTGATAATGCTACCATGGTTAGCGAAACGCGCGTCGAGTGCAAATATTTTGTTTCGCTATTGTGGATAAAATTTTGTTGTAGTGGATTTTGCCAGTTTCCAAACCCTAAAAATTTTTCCTCCTAATAGCAACCGGTCGTTGGTCTCGTGGTTTTAGTTTTACCAATTATTCCCGAAAACGGCTTGGAAGGCAAATTTGAAATTTGGCGTGTTTTTAGGAAACACTTGGGGGCATCCGACGGTATATTGGTTTTGGCGATGTGCTTTTCAGTTTCCGAGATATAACGCCACATTGCTGATTTTTCACAAAATCGCCATAATTCACAACAAAGACATATAAAAAACAACAGACATAGCAGGTCATTCATAAATTACCAAATGTTTACATGTCAATATTAGAAATATTAAGGTGAAGAGGGGATAAAGTAGTGAATGAAAAAGATGAAGATGGCGACCGAAGCGCGCCAAACATTTCAGTTTTGTACGCCACAACGACGGCGTAACATTTTAGGAGACACCTGTTTAAACTCAGGTAACATTGAAATAAGCCTGTTGACAAGCAGAATATAATAAGCCAGAAAATGACTACAATTAAAAGAATAATTTATTAATATTGAAATATGAACATATCTAAAAAAATAAATTTTAAGTTACAGTTCGGCAAAAAACCAATTTACGTTTTATTAGTAATTGATTAGAGGATTGATTACAGATTGATTAAAGGGTGATGCGAGCCGCCGCCGCCGTGCCAGTCTACTTGGGAATAATAATAATTATATAAAGAAACAAATGAAAAATAAATTTCATTCATTACGAAATAAAATTAATTTGGTGTTCATACCTCGTATTCTGTTTTGACGCAATGCCTGGGTTCTTTGGGTTAATTCATAGTGAATTCTTATCTTGAAGTATTGTCTCAAGACGAGTTTTATTAATTCATGGCAGTGGCCATCGATCTAGGATTCTTCAAAAAATGTATCGTCAAAATAGTCATATATGCCACTTGGCAACTTCTTTATGGTATTTATTATTAGTATACTGCACACCTATGTTATATATTTTGTTTAAAATATTTGTTGTTTTATAAGACAATCTAAAGTATCTTTCTGGTCCAGCTAACAATAGCGCTATAAAAAATAACGATTTTTCTAAAAAATAACAAGAAATTAGGTATTCTATATTAGTTTTCTAATGAAAAAAAATGCAGAAAAATTATTTTTTTGTTTTTTTTTTTACCTGAAACTTCAAACATATATTATTTGTATCGAACGTACAGGATCCCTTGCAACGTTTTGTCTTCAAATATTTGAACACCTCATGCCTGGTCTTCCGCTCATTTCGGGGGCGCAACCAACAAAATCTAATCCCAACTAATCGAAAATATGGGCGAATATGTTGACAAACGGACGGCGGAATATCAGTCACGCTATTCCGCCGACCAGTGAGAGTTTTAAGACACTTTAAACATGTAATAGGAAACAAGAAATAATCAAAAATAGGTACTTACTTTTCTAAAATAATTTTCGCAGAGTACGACTATGAGTTTATTTACTTACGCATGGTATGTAATATTTTGGTTCAAATGATTGGATAGTCCATTTTCATGAATATGGCGGCCAGTTCCTTCTAGACGAGTGCCGGCGGCTACGCGACGTAGACCGTCGTGTGTGACACGATAATGTTTCTAGCGGAAAATAGGGCTGCAGAGCACCTTAGCGCCTCAAATACTTTTATAGAAAATTAATGTATATCGAAAAAGAAAATTATTTTATGATCATAATATGTGAAAACAAAATTCTGGATTATCAATTTATTTTATTAATATAATAATTTAAAGTAGGCACTACTTTTAATGGCGGAGTATTTTTTGATCTTTATTGGTGCATATGTGTATGCGCATGCGTTCGAGCAATTTGTGCTATTATTTACTGTCATATTCGGCAATATTGCTTCTTTTACTAATTTGTTGATTATTATGTATGCCTTGAGTTAGTTTAGCTAGCAGCGTCTAAGCCTTAAAAAGTTTTTTTCTTGATTTTTGGCATGCTTTGGGTTAGTTTTGGTTAGTTTTTGTTGATTACGTCCCCGTAGTGAGCGAAGCGAGCGATCGGCCATACGTGAAGTGAAATATTATTAGTATTCACATAGGCTAGGTTAGTATTTTGTCAATTTTATTTCCAAATTTTTCAATTTTCCTTATTTTTTTTAACATTATATGGTTCTATAAAACTTCCACTGTAGTTTTTTCCAAAACAACTGGCTAGTTTTTGCGGCGTTGAAGTGTTTTACACTCGAACATAGGTATCACACTTGTTTTTTTTGTGTTTCCATTTTGATTTAAGTTTTGTATTATAAATGCTTATATGTTAGTATTATAATCTACACAGTATGCTTTAAAGCGAAAAATTTATATTTTTTACATGCTCTATTTTCTAATAAATGTAATTTCTCTGTCACGTTATTAAAAACAAGTTGCCGATTTCCCATGATACAGACATATTCTTACGTGTCATCGGCAACAGCGCCGCAGGAGCGATAAGTAATACTACGGCTTGCGTACTATTTTATAAGCTGGGAAAGAAGAAGGGAAACAATGTTGTCGTGTTCATATATAGGAAACAAATCTGTCTATTTTTTTATATGTCTTTTAGACACAAAGACTGTCGATAAAATTAATTAATTTTGATCGGGCATCTCTGGGCATGTTCCTTTTGGCGGTTCTCCGCAACTTATTTCATCTGGATAGAATCGGAATTGGAAAGTACTAGTCTCTGGTGATTATACTTTAAGGGGGTTCAAAAGCTCACTAAATACTTTTCTGTTTTGAAAATTTCCGGAAAATGGGCATTGTCGGGAAAATGTAAAACCCAAATACCAAAAAAAATTGGGGTTTTTTTGTTTTTTTTCCACAACTAATTTAGGTATACATGTCCAAAGTTAAGCCAGATAAATGTCATTCCGAACGCAAAAAATATTATTAGATTTAATTTTTAGTAATGTTAATGAATAAGAGTGGAATGTGCTAATGATATTTCATTACCTTTTAATAAGTACCCCTCTTCTTTATTTTTTAATAAACAAACCTCTATGATAAATTTGTGTGATTTTAAAATGTTCATTGGAGCTCGATCTCACGATATTTTGAGTGAATGTTAGAAATTGTTTGTACCTAAAAAATCGTCAATTTTAATTTTAAGTTTCCTATATGATATGCACCAAAGCTTAAAAAATATTAGGAAAAAATTCTTAAGCAATGTAAAGATACAAATAATATTAAGAAGTATCGTCACATATCACCATGTTCAAAAAATGCGGCAGCATATTATGGCAAAACCAACTGAACTAGAGTACCTAATACAATTTTACCCAAAGCATTTCCTTATAATAACGGATGGCGGAAAGTGTGTTAATTTTGAAGAAAAGGATTATGTTAATTTTGTTGTTACAAAAACTACTTTTTGCCATTCTTTAATCAGTTTAAAAGCATATTTCTCTTAAATATTTTTAATTCATTGCTTAGTTTCTTATCAAAAACCTGCCCACCAAAATGGGTAAAATTTTGGACAGAATGCTGTAGACTTCGCTAGATGTAGACTTCGCTAGATGTAGACTGGCTTGGCACCACCAGCGAAAATATCTTCTGACGTGAAGTAAATGTCTGCGTCTGTTGCGAATTCCACCCCCTCACCGTCAGTTCGTCCTCGAACTGCGGCAGCCGTAAGGAGTATTTTGTTTTGGTTGACTATTCGTTTGTGTATTAATAAGAGGACGCTAGAATCAGATCAATAAGGAAATTATGATTATCTAGGGAACGTAAATATCGATTAAAAAAAAATAAAAAAATACAGTACGAAAATCCAATCCTACATCTTTTCCAACAACGATTCACTCAAAAAAAATTTACAGGTACTATTTATACTTAAATCCAATCGGGGAGCAGCAGTAAGATATTCAATCTAAAATATAAAATACGCATGCGCAACATTACGTTCGAAGCTCGAATGTTGGAAGTTGAACGGTTAGGCTAGATGCTAATCTTATGCCCTTTGCTCTTTTTATTTTCTGTTAGTTGCAACAAGTGTGCACATATCTGCAGGTATCAAAATGTACGTTAGCATTAACAAATTATATGTTTAACACATAGATGATATAGGCATGTTTCTATAATTTTCTTAATATTGAATGTTATAAAAATATTATAAATGGGGTATGTTGAATATATTGTTATATGCATTATAATTACCAGCTTGTTGAATTTTGCATATATGTAGTAATGATTTGAAACATTAATATATTTCTTTATTTTACAGTGGGAACGGAGAATTTTCTCCAGAACTTTTTTCTAGCCAGAATTTCTCATCTTCAACTTGTCACAGTAGTGACGCGGGGCATCAAAGGTAAAAATAACAATAGTATATTGTGCAACAAGTATCGAAAATAGTACTTTTCATGTCGAGTGCCATTCAAAAAAAAAATTGAGCGAGTTTGCTAGTACCCGAGACACTGATGTGTAAACATATCCTATATCGACATCATCGACATGAAGATCTAATGCCACCTTAGGACACGTGACGCCTGAATATAGGTAATCACTTATTTGGAATTGGTTGCCTATATTCTGGCGTTAGAAAGAACCTAATCACCGCGCATGGTAATGATGTCATATCCGCTTGCACATTTCCGTCCCATTTGCCGAGATTTACCCTCATACCACCGCGTAAGATGTTTACACATCAAAACCATAATATTTACTAATAAACATAAAACACTTGAAAAACACAACAATTATATAGCTAATAACACCTCAATATCACACAATTCTAATAAACCGATAACTGAACAACATGACATCATTCTTGTCATCTTGACAAAGTCCAAGCCAAAAGTTGACAAAGTGCAGGAGCTTTCTACTGTTTTGCTAAAGTCGGAATTATACCCATTTGTAATGACGTCATTTTTGTTTATCTTTGTTTAGTATCTTCCAAACGGCGGTGGTAACAAAGTTTTGAAAAAAAATGGTATCCGATGATTATTTACTTTTTATATACTTGGTTATGTGAAGTATCCGTCACTGTCAATCAAAAACATTGGTTTATCAACTTGTTGTGGAAAGTTATTTCAAAAAGATATAATAAGTATAATGAATAATCGCAGTTGATAATTTTAAATATATTGGCTTTTTTCAACTGGAAATGGAACAAGTCCGAAACGGAATCGCGCTTCAATTTGAGAATGTGATACAGCGAGCCGCAGAAGCAACAAAATTGAGCCCAACAACGATCGCAAATATAAAGAAGAATCGGATAAAATCAGAACAGGATTACGCTTCCAGTATGTCTTCCAAGAAGACAGCAAAAACCAAAATTTCAAAATATTTGAAAAATATAATTCGGGAGACAATTTATTCTATGTACGCCAGAAAAGAATATGTAACATTGGCAACAAAAAGACCAAAGTTCAGGGAAAAAATTTAATATTTTGAGTTTTTCATCGACTCCTTAAGAAGGTAGATCAAGTGGAAAAAATCAAATAATAGAAAATACTTGATAGACTTGCCAGATATTGTTCATAAAAGAATCAATTTTTTAAAGGAGTATATCAAAAATAGAAATTTAGGTCCGGAAGATTTTACTCCAGTTTTCATTGACGAGACGTGGAACTTTAGCAAAGGATCATTTCGTAGTAGCTGGCAAGATGACACCAACCACACGGATTCAAGAAAAAACAGTGAAGGTAAAAATATGTTGTTATCTTTCATTTTTTTTTAAATAAAAACTAGTACCTTGTAAATCTTCATAATTCCGTATGTTTCATATTTTTATCAGATTATAACAGTACTAAAAATTTTTTAAAAATAGGTCTAATCGGACAGTTTGGAAGCTATGACCCTTCAAAGTGCCCTCGCGGATCTAAAAAAAACGCAGCGAAGCAATATAAGCAATATATTGTGAACTACTAAAAAGCATAAACCCACTAATTAAATATCACCCTGTCCTAAGTTCGAACTTGAACTTGACAAATGTTATATAAACATTCACAGTTAATTATAAACAACTAGAGCGTTCGACGGGAGCGATTTTAATCCTTAACGTTGCAGCCATCAGCATTTTGTAGCATATAAATACGCAGGCAAACGCCAAATTCATCAGGCTTTCGGGTCTCTCTCAATACCGCTCAATTGGCTGGCGGCAGCACACAGGTGCGTCCACTTCTAGTTGTTCTATCCCACAACCCCTGTGAACACCTGGACATAGGTCCAGGATGATCAGGTTCTTCCCTAACCTGGATTTACGTGTGCACAGGTACACGGCACCCGGGGGATTCTAAAAAGTAGTGAGAGTTGAATCTTCGAGTAAAGTATCAAAATTTCCAGTACAGGGAGTTTTGGGGATTTTTAAAAGTAGTGCAAGTGCCATAGAAATCTGTGACAAACTTGAATTAGTAACTCAAAAAGACTTACCATATAAATATCAAAACGAATACATAAATAAAAGACAACCCAGCTCACATAAACTTTATTAATAAAACAGTGACCAAGGGCCTAGAAAAAAATTTGAACTAAACCTCCCTCGAGAAGACATGCATTTAATATTAATTGGGTACAGTGTAAACTCTTAATTCATCTGTAAACATAAACACGCATTTATTAATATACAGTATAAACATTGTTAAGTTTGTTTGTAAATAAACTTGTTATTGTTTTTATCAACGTGTCTCCTTTATCATCTCTTCTCAACTTTAACGTAGTGCGATCTCAAATCTGGGCTACTATCCTGCACGCCAAGTAAAAAATACAAGTCGTGACAATATAACCTAGGAATGAAAATTAATTTGACGTATTTAAGGATTATTACAGATTATGAAGCTCATAATATTGTTCCGCCGTGAATTTCTGGGAGACTTTATAAAACGCCGTACCTCCCAAACAATCCAAAGGATTTTTTATTTTTTTTTTCAATGGGCAATATGAGGGAATTTGACTCTATATGCTATGTACATGGAACATTACTGGTTAATTATATTGAACTTATGTTCTGGTAGAATGATTTCGAATATTTTTGATGTTTAAGAGAAATAGAGTTATTTTTTATTTTTTAAGGTGGTCGTTATATTGTGGTCCACGCCGGAACCAAAGATGGCTTCATCAAGGGCGCGAATTTATTATTGAAAAGTGGATCAAAGACGGGGGATTATCATGACAATATGAACAGGAAAAACTTCGAAAACTGGTTTAAAACTCAGCTGGTTCTGAATCTTCCCCAAAGTCATTCATAATCATGGACAATGCAAGTTACCATTCTGGTTTATTAGAAGAAATCCCGAGAAAATCTTGGACAAAGCAGAGACTGATCGAATGGTTGAAGCAAAAGAATAATGACATTCCAGAAAAGGTCATGAAAAATCAAATATGGAGTATTGCACGTAGAATCTGCCCTAGTGATGGTCGTAATGTAAACGAAAACACGATCAATATATTTCCAATCTTAAGGGGTCACCTTCAGAAGTTCTCGCTACATGGGAAAGGGTAATAAAAGAAACATCTATAGATCATTGGCAAAAATATGTTATTAATACAGAAAATGTAATTCAAGAAGCTTGGATGGCAATACGAGTGTGTGATGCCTCTGACATTCCGCCACTTGTAATTACGACTGACGAAGACTACGACGATTAAGACAATGTCACTGACTTTAGTTCTGACTCTGACAATAATGATGAGACTTTTTTGTTCTTGCAAATTTTATTTTATGACCGTCATTTTAGTATTCAATCATATCGTTACAATTACATTAACTTGGCAATGCAATATGGTGTGATTTTTTTTGAGTTTGTATGTTCCATTTTTTAGATTGGTATTTTCATTTTGTTGTGTCAACATTATTCATCCAGGTAGTATTTTTGTTCATGAACAAATTAAATTGTCAGTATTTTAATTTTTCCCTGTATAAGTTAATATGATTTTATACCATTCTTATAGCTCTTAAGCTCAGTTTCGTTACATCTACTGCTCGTTGTATTACATTTTCAATTTGAAGTGCGATTCCGTTTCGAACTTGTTCCTTTTTCAGATGAAAAAAACCAATATATATAAAATTATCATCCTGCCTTTGTTCATTATTCATGATCAATCATAATAATTGTTAATTGTTATTAAGTTTGTTTATAAGTAAATATTACAAGATTATTTTTATTTTTTTGATATTGAAAGTGTATAGACGAATATAAAAAATATAATATACTTCTAACTCATCAATGGACTTGACAGATTCTACCTACGCTCAAGGATTTTTTGCGATCTAAGCATGTCGTGGACAAAACACTGAATCTAAGACTTGTTTTACACCCAACATATACCGTAAAATATTTCAATTCATTTTAAACACCTTATATAGCGGCAGGACAGATTTTACGTACTTTTATTATATTTATTTATTTTTAGGCTGGAATCTTTGAAAGGGTATACGCGTCCGACTAACGTTTAATTTCCTATATGTCGAAATCGCCTACGATAGGTCGTCGGCAGATTTATGGCCCTAAAATGGGCCAGTTTTCGATCGGAAAACGTACACAATGAACACGTTTTAATTAAGCCGCGGGAGCTGATGCGGTATAAATTTTTCACGGAAATAGAACCGTTTAAGCGTTTTTGATATAGATTTCAATTATTATATGAAATGGATGTATTTCTCAGGGCGTTTTTGAGATGTTTGGCATACCTTAAAAATGTAAAAGCAAAGTTCTTTTTCGGAAGACCATAAAGTTAAACTAGAAACTTGATTTCCATCTGTGACAGGTTTCGGCTTTTGAAGTATATAACAGGCACTCTTCCCGAATTCAATTCATAAACAAGCTCCCATATAAATCAAGGTTGTTGTAAACTAGCGGCAAGATGTTAAATCGCGTTATGTTTCTGCAGACTATGTTGCTCCCATATGAACTTTATGATCTTCCTAATAAGAATTTTCCTATTACATGTTTTTTTAATAAAATATATAGGTCAAGAAACGAAACATGTATTTATTAAATAGGAGGTTTTGCTTGTGGTTACTGCATGCGAAGGGACAACCAATACATTCAAGATCAACTTTGAAAAACATTTCGTAAGATGTTTGAAAGTTCTAGCGGCTTAGTCTGCAGAAACTTAATGCTATTTAACATCTTACCGCTGATTCACAAGGACAGTGATTCATATGGCTTGGATTCGGGGGGTGTGCCTGGCAACCTGCCTGCCGAGATTTGAAATGTCGAAACTGGCCACAGGGGGTATCTTCCCTGACCTAATTGAAAATCGAGCTCCAATATAAAGTTCATATGAACTCTATGGTCTTCTGGAAGAGAATTTTACTTTCATAATTTTATTTATATAATATAAATCCCCAGCCCAAGAAATGCCATGGTTTTTTTTAAACCGACCAACAGCACTTTTTACATGATACAAGCAGGTACGGACAGTGTAAACCTTGTAGCATCGAGCCGTCGAGCCACACTTGTAAATTAAAAGAGTACTGTTAACTTCACGCATGGCCTTCCCCTCGCTTCGCTCGCTCTGGAGCGCAATCAAACAAAATTAACCCAAACTAACCCAATTAAAAAAAAAACATAACCTTAAAAAAACACATTTTTGACCACCGACGTGAATCGAACCCTGATGGCCGCCGCCGCGCCGTGTGACAAGGCACAGCATCTGACCACTGCACTACACTACGAGACCTCTTGAAAATAATTCGCGGGACCTTATAGACATTTCTGATACATTCTATCGCATCGTTATGTTTCGATCCGGCGACGGCTCGATGCTACAAGCGTTACACTGTTCGTTCCTGCTTTTTCACATGATCGGCTGGGATTTCTTCACATGTTTGTCGTATCCTGGTTTTTAGTTGAATAAGATTTTGAAGTCTGTCTTTGTAAACAATTTTCTTAATTCGTCTCCATTGGAAGAAATCGAGAGGTGTGAAGTCGGAGAACCTCGGGGGTCAATCTGAAAAATTGTCATCTTCATTCGAAGCCCTTACAATCCATTTTCCTCTAAAATTGAAGTCAAACCAGGCTCTTACTGTTGCCGAGAAATGACAAGGGGCACCACCTAACTGAAATATTAAATCTTGCCTTACGTTCAGAGGCAACTCTTCAATAATATTTGAAGTCATTTTGCAAAATATTTAGAAAGATATGTCAATTAATGTTATTAAGTATAAAAAATTGGTTCTAAAATTTTATTCCCCGCAAAAGACATTTTACCACCCAGTTAGGATTAGTTATACACCAAAATCCGTTAGTGGTAAGCATCGCTTCGGCAGAAAACAAATTTTTCTTTATACAATGACAAAAATCAAATCGTTTATCCATGTCCCCAGGAAACAACGTGTGAATAAATTTTGGTTTAAAAGAATGTGTTTGTGCTTCTTCAAAACAGTTCGGATAAATTTAGTTGAGTCACCCAGATCATGGCATCTTTGTGCCAGGCTTTTTTTGGGTTCCTCTGTAATATGAAGCAATACATCGAGCTCGTCGTCAATATTATCATTATTTTTTTAAACCACAGCCGGTTGACACTTAAAAAAATTTGGTGAAAAGTACTGAAATTTTTTCATAACCTTGTCCAAGGTTATAGCCACGTAACGTTACGTGGCTAATATTTTCACTTTCAGGATGGTTGAGCATTAAACTCTGTTGCAGCTTCTCGGTGCGTTTTGTATTTATTTCCTGCAAGTAAAACCATTTCAAATTTATCCTCATTAGATAAAGGCATTTTCACTTTGATTAATTATAACTGTCTGCAGAACTGTCAATAAAGCACTTACTGTTACACTTACCTGTTCCTTATTATGAAACGCACCATTTAAAAATAAGTAAAAAAATAAGTATTCTTTTCATAAAATAAGAAAGAGGTGAAATATAACGTTTCTGAGCCGATCATGTAAGAAATGCTGTTCTGGTTAAAAAAAACCTTATCAAGAGTATTGAAAATAATAGTGACTCTGCTGAAGCCTAAAATTTGTTTCTTAGATATGTTAGTTAAAATAGAAATTTTCCATAATATTTTTCTTTATTTTTCTGTCGCCCTGTATAAAATATCTTTTTTTTTTCAATGCCAGTCTTTCTTTTATAGCAAGCAACACTTTTTATCAATAGTAACTTTACCTCATAAAATTAAAAATAAGAAAGTTTTCCATTTGGTAACCAAATCTGGGCAGACGCTGTATATGATTTTATTTATTTATTTATTTACGTATTTAATTACTTGATTGATACTATTATTATTTAACAAATCGGTTATTTTTATCTATCACAACACGAGATCGAGATTAATCTCATCGCAATTTAACACTCGCCGACGCTAATGAAAGTAATTTATACGGGGCCCGGCGTTCGACTTCGACACACGCAAATTGGAGGGGCCGTTTCGGATTCGGGGTCCTACACCCATGCGGTTACGGGGGATTTTCTACGGCTAATTTATATCCCGTTGAATGCCACATGTGTTATTTGCTTCAACGATATGTCACATGTTGGCTAAGTTTTATTGCCAGGGTCACAATGTTTATTTTATAAATTTGCCCACCTCCCGCGTTCCATTTAATGCCTAAATGGTTTCTTTCAATAAGGGCGCCGATGAAATGCTGTGCTGGTGCGTTTTAGGAGATTATTTTGATTGTTCGTGAATTTTCTCTCTCTTTGTCTCGTTGCCCCTTTTCACGTTCTCTTGCTTCGTTATATAATGATTCATTTCGACACTAACAGGGTTATTAGAATAATTATCTATAAACAAAAATGTCAAATGAGGAATGTCTTAATAATAAAATAAAACTGATGTTTTTCTGTCAAGCATGTATAAACATTTTACATGAAAATAGTCAAATATGTGAAATGTATCAGTTAGCAATAGCACAAAAAGTAGTAATTGTAGAAAATGGTCCAATCAGAGTGAACGATTTAGATAATTGACTGAAAGGGTGTGTGAACTACAAATTACTGAGGTCAAAACATGTCAGTTATAAAAAAATGTCTCGTCTGGTACAGTACACGTGATAGAAGTGAATAATTCTTCTTTACCGATTCTCTTGCGAGACGAAATATCATTAAACGTGTCGTGACGCGCCCTTGAAAAATCACTCTAATGAAACCAAAGAAGTATTCACTTCAAATATCAAAGTCATCATAAAGTTTCAAGTACCTACCTATAATTGAAAACTTTCATTTATAAATAATTGATAGAAAAAAACTGCCAATTATTACAAAAAGGAAGAAAGCAATTGCGAATACTTATAATTACACGTATTATGATTGTCAAGTTATAAATACTTGACAGAATAAAAAAAAAAGTTAATTACACTGTTATTAACATAAAACGAATTATTGATATAGTCAAAAGCGGTTTTACAGTGCGGGTCCAAAGGTCACATTTTTCATTAAATGTCATTCCTTTGACAGAATTTACACGCAAAATCTGGCACGAATGAAGTTTTTTCTGAAAATTGTGACATTTGGAAACGCACGATAAGATCGCTTTTGACTATAAATGCCTTCAAACAACGTTAATAATAGATAATTGACGAAAATTTAGCCAATTATTTGAAAATGACAACCATACACAATTGACATCAAAATATAGCAGTTGCAGATAATTTTCGTCAAACGGTGTCAATTACCGAACTGATAATTGATAAAACAATTTTCTCAACTATAAATAACTCAAAGACAACCTCTCATTTACAGAACATCTGGTATAGATGAAAGTGACTATAACAAATTATCGATACATTGACTATTAATTATGGGTAACTATTGAAAATATTTGTCGCTTATTGAATACTTTCTAAAAGATAATTATCAGCATAAGTGACCGCCGAAAATAATTACCGTTGAGCCGTGTCAATTACTTAATTGCCAATTTTTTTTAATTTCTTCAAAAAAATTGTTAAGTATTATTAATTAATATAACACAAAAAGTGTCAAATAATAATACAATTTAAATCAAACTTGTCATTTAAATATCAATTATAAATAATTGTCACAACAATATTAATAATACTAATTATGTAAATAATGTGTCAGTTATATATAATTGACAGAGAAAGGTGTCGATTAAAAATATTTTAACAGAAAAATGCCAATAACACTTAATTGATATCAATCTTGCAAATAATTTCACACAGTTTCAACTATCGACGATTGACAAAAAAGTGTCAATTGCACGTGACCTAGAAAGTGTTTATTATAGCCAATTGATAATTAATGAGTGGAGAAATTTTAATTCGAAAATTGACAGGGCAGAAAGAGCACCAATTATTAGAAATTATGGAAAAATTCGCAGTTAGAAAATTCAAAATGTTAATCAAAAAGAAAAAATGTCAATTACCCATAATTGGTAACAAAATCTACCAATTACAAATAAATGCCGCTACACAGGGTCAATTATTGATAGTAGACAGGAAACGTGTCAACTCTACGTAATTTAAAGAAAATAAGTGTTAATTATGAATGATTGATAGGAAAAAGTCTCAAATACACAATTACATAATATTGACAGAAAAAATTGTAAAATAGAAGCAATTGGCACAAAGAGTAATGAAAAAATATGTCAGGAGAAGATATCAAAAAGTTATCAAAAAGTGTTCATTATAAGTATTTGAGAAGGAAATACCAACTACACATAACTATCAAAGAGTGCCACTTGCAAATATTTAACTTTTAGGTACACAGTGTTAATTATCGACGATTGATAGAAAAAGGGACAATTAAACGTAATTTATTATAGAAATTTGACAGAAAAAAAATATTGAACAGAAGTTAATGACGGAAGATATTTTAAGTAGATAACTAATAGTATGAAAATTATTGGATTTGATAGAAAAAGTCAATTATTAGCATTTGACAGGACAAGTACCAATTGCATGCAGATGATTGCTTTCACACAGTGTTAATTACTAATAATTGACAGAAAACTATCAATAGCACTCAATTTGCAGAAAAAAGTGTATATTTGAAATGAAAAATGTAAATTATATAAAATTGATAATATAATAAAGTTGCGGATAATTGCATTCACATAGCATACATTTTTAATGATTGGCAGAAAAGTTTCAAATAGGTAATTTACCGCAAAAAAATATCAAATATGAATTACTGAAGAAAGAAGATTTATTCAAATACTTGGCCGAAAAAGGTACCAATTATAGATAACTAAAGCAAGTAATGTCAGTTATTAGTATTTATTGAATCCACATCTCAGTTATAGATATTTGACAGATACAAAGTCAATTATTAGTATTTGGCGGTTAAAGTGCCAGTTACACATAATTGACACCAACAAGTATCAATTTTCGGTAATTGCTGTTACATACAGTGAATTATCGATAAATTGCTAGAAAAAGTGTTTATTACAGATAACTGGGAGGAAAACGTGTAAAATGTAAATACCTCAGACAAAATAATCATTAAAATAATTGGCAGGAGAAAATGTCAATTATATACAGTTGAAGCACAGAATGTCCAATTAGTATCTATTGGTATCTAATTAAAAGAGGAATATCTCATTTATAGATATTTGATAGAAAAACCAATTATCCGTTATTTGACAGAAAAATTATCCATTACACATTATAGCTCTAAAAATGACAGAAGATACTTTTATACAGTGTCAAATATCGATAATTTACCGAAAAACTGCTCATAACGGGTAATTTACAGAAAAAAAGCATTTATTATAGGTAGCTGAGCACAAAAAGTGTAAAATATAAATATGTTACAAAAACAGTATCAATTAATGGTAATTATTGAGAACATTTGTCCCCATAGATAATTGACAGAAAAAAATTGCCAATCCTGTGTATTTGACAGGAAAAAGGTCATTTAAATGGCAAAATATAATTTACACAAACACTACCTAACAATTATTAGTAATGCTTGAGAAATAGCCCCACTCATACTTAATTCACAGAAAAAATGTGTCACTTAATTCACAGAAAAAATGTGAATTATATATAATTAATTAAAAAGTATTATTGCAGATAACTGCTTTCAGATAGTGTCAATTATCAATCATTGACAGAGAAAGTGTAGATTGCATATACTTTTCAAAATAAAAGTGGTTATAGATAATACACAGAAAAAGAAAAAATTGTCAAAAAAATAACTGATACAAAGCCTATCAATTACATATTGGTAATTATTGAAAAAATATCAGTTATAGGTATATAACTGATATCAAAAAGTATCAATTGTAGCATTGCGTCATCATAGTTGCGGCTCTCGGATTGACTATTACGAATTTATAATAGGTATATTTATTGGTTTATGAGAAAGTATAATTGAACTTCTTGTATTATGAATAGCATAATGTTCTTACCATCATAAGTATTATGCGTCTATTATTAAATGATTGTAGTGTATTTTAATATTCTACATTGATACCTACGCCAAATAAGAATATATTATATTCAATGACTAAGTATCTTCACAATTATTTTATTTAAACACGTTATAACTGAATCACAAAGAAAACTCTAATTATATTATTAACGAATACATTTCAATTAAATTATATGGCGTTATCGATGGCAATCAATTCTATTTTTACGCCTGAAAGTATATACCTTCCTAATATTTTATAAACATTATGGAACTCAATCAATCCAAATAAGTCAAGTAAATTGATTCGAACAAATATATATATTTATGTAATCCCGAACAAACAATAATATAAATCAAAATTAATATATCACGACGCTCGATAGTACTTATCTAAGGATAATCTGTCCTCTTATTATGAAATTAAATCCACGTATAAATCCCTTCTGATAAATTAGGCTACAAAATAAAACGATCTGTTTCGTGAACCTAATTGCCTAGTATCCGAATCCAATACAGATGGTACAGTTTTATCAATCCGGAGATTATGAACTGGTATGACATTACTGTTAATTTCGGATGGTTTATACAGGGTTAGTTTGGGTTAGTTTGGGTTAGTTAGATAGGAATATGCAAACCGTTTCTTGCTCTCACAGATTTAGATTTTACATTCTGTCAAAGTATCATAATAGTCTATTTCTAATTGTCAGTATGTTATACACATCTGAAAAATGGTATAGAACATTATACATGCAACAAATTTTTTGAAGAATATAAGAATGTAAAGATATATAGGGTGTTCGATTTAAAGCAACAAATTTGATGTTTATTTAAATTTGTTGTTTATGCTAAGGATAAATCCAGACGATTCAAGTGAAACTATAAAACTTTTATATCAAAAGTTTTCCTCTAGTCTACAGGGAAGCCTGTAAGTGGTAGGTGGGTGTCTAAATATAAATGAAAACCCTATATATTGTGGAATAGATGTAATTAAATAAATCAAAATAAGACAAAATCGGAAAATGAAGAAAACAGTAAATAGAAATTGCTCCTCTGGGAGTAATAATTCGCATTATAAGATCCTTTAAACAAATAGTGCACTAAATAAAAATCGGCCTTTCCCATTGGTCGATCCGCATGGCCCTCCGCTCGCTTCGCTCGCTACGGGGGCTCAAGAAAAGGAAACTAACCAGGTGCTAACCCAATCTACCCCAAGACATACCCAAAATCAAGAAAAAAAGCTGTTTAAAACATAATCTTTAAAAAAAAATAAAAAAAAGCGACGGGGTTCGAACCCGCGTTTTCCAGGTGAGACCCAACGATTTAAACCTCTACACTACGAGAGCTCTTGATAGAAATCGATTGCATCACGCAGACATATCGTAATACGAGATGGATCGACCAATAAGAGAGGTCGATTTTTACATAGTGCACTATT
>MU191366.1:0-28736 GCA_016904865.1 Pissodes strobi
AGTTGCTTGGTCAACTTTACTTGCAGCTCATCATTTGCCAGTGAACCTAATAAATGACGATGAGTGGGGATGTGTGTGGCGCAATGCTTTTACCAACTCTGTTCTTCTCTCTATTAATGGCCTGCTGACCGAAACCAATAATCCTGTTTACAGTTTTGCAGATGACAGTACCCATATTTTCCAATTTAGATCAGAAAAACCTTTATCAGCAACTGAGATTTACCACGCCATTCCTCTGGCTTCATTTACTGGTAAAAAATTTTATCTAATGTACGATAATGCTAGAATTGTAAACGATTATTTGGATGAAATGGGCATTCGATGATCAAGCTGACCTCTACGCAGTCCTGATCTAAACCATCATTAAGACGCAAAATCCAAAGTTTCTGCCACCTATATAAAAACTTCTCCCTTCAATAACTGTGCAAAGAAATACAAATCCATGCTAATACGAACCATCCAAAGGAGATGTTCCTAAGGACAAAACGGCTCAGTCGTGGCTTTAAATCCAAAACTGCTCCAATTAAGAATACCGATGGACATCTCATCACCAACTTGCACGAGATTATTAAAATATGTGTGTGTTCCGGTTTTTGGCCAGACGAATGGAGCACCTCAATTTGTGTTCCGCTTCATTAAACGGGATCCCTGGCAGACCCAGATAACTATCGTCTACTCTCATTCGAGCAAGGTTATGCTATATATTTTTAAATCTCGTTAAGAGGCTTTTATTGACTGGCACATATCCTGAGAGCAGGCAGGCCTCGTGGTATGCGCAGATCTTAAATTTGAGATGGATTATTAAAAAGACCAGATACCATTATTTCCGAGTCTGCTTCGTGGGTGACTCTAAAGCCTTTGACAACATAAAGTGACCTAAATTTCGGAAAATTCTTGTATCTACGGGAAATTCTTACCACTTAATAGTTTTCATACAAGAGTTCTATGGATCCATAACAGTCGGTTCAGAATTGACGGTAACATGCCTGATCCGACCACAAAAATAAAAGTGTTCACCAGGGGTGCGTGTTGTCGCCGATGTTGTTCAATATCTATTCCGTGTGATGGGGAGGGTGTTGAATGGATGACGGGATGGTGTAATCGTAGTGGAGTAATGATATCCAATTTAAGGTTTGCCGACGATACGACTCTTAATACTACTTCCAACACATCTTAAAATAACATATTGCAAATTGCAACATATCGTCTTAGTACCAACTACAAATAAACAAAGTTGTGATCGTTGCAGTATGTAGCAGACTCACCCAGGACTATAATGTTATTAGTATTAGGCATAGCAATTAAGGTCACGCTGAAGCAGCAGTTATAAGCGGGCCAGGTGAATGTACGATTTAAACATATATCTTGGAATAAGAATAAACGTAATCATCAACTGAGGTAGTCGTTTCATTGAGGTACGTAATCAGGGGGTGGCGAATCTAAAAGTATTACATCGGGGACAGGGAGCATGCCAATCATCTTGAAATATCATTATGATAGTTTAAAGTTTTGTATACCTTGATTGTTCGATCGATAACTGAGACGGCTGTGAGGTTGAAATCCGTCGGCGCAATCAACAAGCGTAGTGAGCCATGTCAAAATTGAGTAAAATATGACGTGATAAAAATATCACCAAAGCCATAAAATGTCGCTGGTTCAGTCTCTTGTCTTTTCAATATTTATGTATGGCTTTCAAACTTGGACTGTTAGAAGGGCAAAACACCACCGCATAGACGCTTTTGAAATGAGAGCTTGGAGAGGAAGCCTAGGAGTTCCTTAGCCCATTCATCATTCTGTATTGAGTTAATTAAGAAATCCAAAGTAACTATATTCTCGACGCGGATATATCCATGGAAGTGATAATATGGAAAACTTATTGTCCTCTCCCGAGAGGGCGACGCCGACGTCGCGTCGGCGTCGTGGCCAGTCTCCTACACGCCAGGTTGGATGCGACAAAACAATGTTATCATCTATAATGTTCTTAATTTTTGTTATTGTTGTAAATCGTAGAGTTTCCTTTAGGAATTTGTGTTTACTAAAAACAAGAGGAATATTAAGAAATGACGAGGCTTATAAATGTTATACATAAACCCATTATTTGGTCGTTACATTCTTTCACAGTGTATTCAGACATTGAGGGCAAAATGAAACTTTTGTTTCTCACTGTAGACACCAAATTCATTAAAGCGTATTACAAAGTCAATATCAGATAGTAATCTTGATATTATTGACAACTTGAGAAAAAAGTCAAAATCGAAGCAAAACTTAAAACTTCGAACGAAATTGTCTTTGTCCATTTTGTGTGTATTAGATAAACTTAAAACTAAGACACGTAATAAATAATAACACTGTAGAAATAGATCTAGCCAAGCAGATGAATCGTGTACACGCAATGCCAAAATCAAAATTTAATAAGCTATAATATGTAGATATCTTCAAAATTAAGCACTTATATAATATTATGTAGTAGTTAACTTGCATTACATGTTTATTTTAGTGTTATTGTTCCACAAATGATTATAGTTCTAAAATAATAATACGATTCCTCGGTCCTTTGTTAAATTTCTGATACTAATTTCCATGGGTGAATACAGACCAAACCTGACTCTTTTATAATATACACGTTTTAATATGCGTATAGTACCTAATTTCGCTTTACAATATACTTATTGTTTTATTGTAATGGTATAATTATCTTTTTGCATTATGTTTGGCAGCATGCACATGCTAATTCATTTTATTCAAAGGTCAATTAAAATTTAAGAAAACCCCATGTTTAAAAGGAACCGGAATTTATTTGTATGCTTTTAAAATTCAACAATACATTATACTATTATACAATTTTATAAGATTAGTAGAAGTAGCAATAATACTAGGTATATTAGGGGTTTGGAGTATTTGATTTTTTAAGAAGAAATCCTTGCCTTGTTTAAGATTTCTAAGCAACTAAAATCGGATAAGCAAGCATTATTAGCTATATGAAATGTCAGATGGGCTTCAGCTTTCTTTTAACAAAATTTACATAATAATTACTAATGTCTTCATACATAAAATATGTGCATATATCATATATAACTTTATCAAATATACACTGCTAGACAATAGGTTTGTACCATCCGAAGTTGTAAGGGGATTTTGAGCACATATCAAAGAGATATCTAAAAGGTTTCTATAAAACGCTAGAACAAATTTCTCCGCATAAGCCCAATTTACCTTAGTTCAAAAGTTGACAATATCCGAGATACATAGTGCCAAAGTTATTATTTTTTGAAACTTTTTTTTAAATATTGGTCTTGTAAACAACATGATTTGCATGCAATTTCGTACTTAGAGTTTTTCTTGGATGAGAAATCGATATCTGCTCACAGTTTCGATGTAGATTGCAGAGAGCACCACCATCAGCACTTCGTTTACACTTAAAGCTTCATAACTTTTTGTGTCTCGGTATATTAATTTTTTAGTTACAAATTCTTACTCCTTGGCATCTGTTTCTAATAAAACTATATCTAGTAGGTGTCGCTTCGAGCCAGTCGTGTCTGAGATAATCTAATGTTTATTTATTGCGTAATCCAACTGATCCTAGCAACGAGTTAACAATGATTAGACAACACACTGTATATTATTCCTATATGGCTAGAGAGGCTTAATAAGTGGTGACGCATAATCAAATTTTTTATTTCAAAAAATGTCAAACCAATTAGGATTTGGAAATGTTTCCTTTGGCCGAAGTGAATTAAAATATAAAAAGTCGAAACCAAAAAAATACCGAAAGTTGCACAAGTATGTTAGGAAACAATTCACGGAGTTTTGTCGCGAAAATAAAACACCATTGCGAAAGTATAACGCGAGAGGGAGAACTATCGAAAATACCAAAGGCGCCCAGTCCTGCGCTAAACAGATGGGAGCAATTATATAAAAAGTGTCATTAATAAGACCACTAAAATGCTACAAGACCTCTACTTTAAACAGTATAATCGGTGGATATCCGTGGATAAATTGGATTGTGCATATACACGGATATGCACCGGCAAGCCAGGCAGATGATGAAGAATTGGAAACATTTCTTGAAGATCTATCCAAAGCCATAGACTCACGCAAGACCTACTACAAAATAATAAGTGGAGATTTTAATGCTAAAATCGGACAAAAAATCATAACTGACTCTCATAACATAGGAAATTAAAGGAGTATGCTTATTTAGGACATACAATAAAGATAGGCAAGGAAAACCAAACAGCGGAGGTAATACGAAGAATAAGACTAACTTGGATAGCTTTTGGCAAGATGAAGTATACATTTAAATATAGTGACATCCCTATAAAATTTTTTTGCACTTGCCTATTGCCAATAGCGGCATATTGCCTGGAAACAAAGACCCTAACAAAGAAGACCGCCAATCAGCTATAATGCAAAGAGCGTTGGGACGGACGAGGCTCAACATCAGTCTTAGGGACAGAAGAAGGAACGAAGAAATCCGACAAAGAAACAAAGTCGTGGATATAATTGCACGTGTTGCTCAATTGAAGTGGCAACGGGTAGGAAACGTGGCTCGACAGTATCAATCAAGATGGACGTCTAAATTAACAACAAAACGGCGACCAAGACAGATAAAACGTACCGTGGGAAGACCGCAAGGAAGATGGCTTGATGACATTAAACAATAAGCAGGAAATAGGTGGTTTCAGATAGCATAAGACAGAACAGCATGGAGAAACATGAAAGAGGCCTATGTCTAGGAGTGGACAACAGAAAGTGGCGCATAGACCCTTTTAATGATCAAGTTTTTTAAGAGACCCGAAAAGCTAGAAATGCCAAACTCCAACTAGTGCCCAGTGCCCGGAAGGTGAATTCCGTAGCTTTGGCAAGAGCGGAAATCGAAAAAAATGGTGTCAAATTCCGACGTAAAACACTGCCGATGGGCTTCAAAAAAATTGTTGTCTTTTTTGCTGCATCCGAATTAGCATGGCTTGTCTCCCAATTTAGATCGGAAAAATTTACAAGCGACTTAGACATATCATCGCAGACAGTAGCAGATTACAGCAATTAATCAGGTTCTGGAGAAAGTTCGAACTTGTGCCGACAGAAATTTGGCCCAGTTCAATGCAGCAAAAGCCCAATCAACCACGTTTACTAAGAAAGCCAATACGGCCCTGACATCAATACGGCAGGATCGACCATTCCTTCATTCCTGAAATTGAACTACTGGATGTCTCGCTCAACAGCAATATGTCCCGGTATGACCACGTTGCTAACATCGCAAAATCAGCCTCGCAGAAGCTTGGTGCGCTATTTTGCATAAAAAAACTGTATACATTGCAGCAGCTGATCTTGCTCTACAAAACGCAAATAAGACCGTGGTGCTTAGAATATTGCTCACACATCTGGGGTGCCGTACCAAAGCACTCTCTAAAGCTGCTGGATTCCATTAAGGAGACAGCTGTGCGTCTTGTCGGCGACCCGGAATTGATCCGGGTTCTGGATAGTCTGGAACACCGCAGCCATGTGGTCGAGAAATCCTCGCTTTACAGATATTTTCACGGCAGGTTTTGACCCGCATCATCCCGCCCTCAGCAACGCCTGTCAGAGCACACCCGTTCATTTTACAACTGGAAACACCTAGAACGTCGCTTTACAAGAACTCCTTTATCTGGCGCACTGCATCGCTGTGGAACTCACTCCCAGGACATCTGTTTCCACCAAATTACAACCTACAGCTATTCTAGAACCGTGTCAATCAACATCTCCGCACACACACCTCTTGTCGAGTGCCATAGAATCTTCCTTTAGTGTGTGTGTCATTATCATAAAAACAAACGAAGATGCTTTTCGCAAGCTGTGATTTTTCAGACACGGGTTGCTTACTAGTCGTCTCAAGTAAAAATCCTATATTTACCAAAATTACACAAGGAGGTGCCAATAGAATATCAGGAAGCAAGTGGCTGTTAAAAAATGTTACATCCTAATTTCTGTCCAGTGCGACTTATGTAAAGTTGATGTCTAAGAGGGAGATCAACATTCAATCAAATACACTGTTTTCCACTTGCAATAAAAATTGGAATGCTAGTGGTCTATCTCCTTAAAAGAGTACAAAAACAGTCCGATTGAGGTTAGTACTCGGTAAGTGGATGGAAATGGGAGCAAAAACTCTTCATAGAGTTTCATCACACTTACTACTTCTGGTGTAAATCTTACTAAATGACTTGACATAGCTCTATAAACACCGTGACGCCGCCGCCGTACCTCCAGCCTAGCTAACAACACATTCCAAAATTATATCAAACATGAGAGAACAACAGCATAGAGCATCAACTTCTGACAACCTCCAACCCCTTCTGCAGTTCTGTGGGAAATCGAACTGGAATTAACAACTACAATTTTTATTACAATAGTTGTAGCTTTGTTATCAATAATAATAAATATGAATAAAGTATTAATGGTTTAGTTTTGGTTATAATCCATTGATTACCACTCGATGTTTCGTCATTACCTAATACAATTTTGCAAACTGGGAGGATCTAAGAGAGTTCTACCTAAATTTCCTTAGTTCGACGTCTGCTTTGGCATTGGCGAAGAGATTACGTCAGTAATCTCCTCAGGAATGGAAGCATACAGCGCAAGTCCCAAATCCGTCAAAAGAAAGGTAGAAAACGAAAAGCCTACAAGTACTCTGGCAGCAAAATCAGACCGCGGAAAGTCGCAATTATTTTACCGAAGCGAGAAACGAATGCAAACGAGTGATTGCCAAAACTAAGGACACACACAATCAAAGGATCAGAAATAAACTTGTTCAATGCCTCAGTGGCTCGAGGAATTTCTGGTTGGTAGCAAAGGCAGTAAGATACCTTTACAAAAACGTTTCTTCTGCCTTTGACAGACGAACGCGGCGTCACTGCGACTACAGCTAAGGAAGAAGCCAACATGCTGGCCGAAATGTTTCCATCTCACCCTACCTTAAACGTCCCCCATGGCAAGTTTCTCTCCACCATATCCAATATCAACACTAGAATGAGAGAAGTTAAGTTTCACCACCGTGACATTCGTAATATCATCAAAGAGCTAGATACGCAAAAGGCATCAGGGCCGGATGGAATATCTGCCATCGTGTTAAAGAACTGCGCCAACGAACACCCATTTTTTCCAGACTTTTTTCTCTGTCTTGCCGAAAAGGCATTTACACATCTTCTTCGAAAGTCACTCAAGTGCAACTTGTTCCAAAAAAAGACAAGAAAACCACGCCCTCAAACTATCGCCCAATTGTCTTGTTTCTAATAATCCTCAATCAGTAACTGCTCAAGTACCTCGGGACCAACAGAATAGTTAGCGATAACCAATACGGCTTCCGCAAACAGCTTCCTTAAGAACCGATCTCTGAATGTTGTAATTGACGGACACATCTCAGACACATTCACCATTAATGCGGGAGTGCTTCAGGGCGCAATATTTTCAGAAACTCTGTTTCTCATCTATATGAAGCACCTGCTGACCGAAACCAATAAGCATGATTACAGTTTGCAGATGACAGTACCCTTATCTTTCAGTTTAGGTCAGAAAAACCTCTACCGGCGACTGAGACGTATCACGGCAGACAGGAGCAGATTACAACAATTATTCAAGATCTGGAGAAAGTTCGAACCTGAAGCGACCAGAATTTAGTTGAGTTCAATGCAGCAAAGACCCAATCAGCCACGTTTACCAAGAAAGCCAATACAACGGGCTGACATCAATATGACAGGATCGACCATCCTTCATCCTCGTCAATCGGACTACTGGGTTAGTTTGGGTTAGACTCAGTCAACAACAATATGTTCTGGCATAACCACGTCGCTAACATCCCAAAATCAGCCTCGCAGAAACTTGGTGCGCTATTTCGCAACAAAAACTATATACACCGCAGCAGCTGCTCATGCTCTATAAAGCGCAAATAAGACAGTGCTGAAAATATTACTCACACGTCTGGGGTGCCGTACCTAAGCACATCCTAAAGCTGCTGGATTCCATTTAGAAGAGAGCTGTGCGTGTCGTCGGCGACCCGGAGTTAACCAGAGATATGGATAGTCTAGAACACTGCAAATATGTGGCCGAGATATCCCTGTTTTACACATATTTTTACGGCTGATGTTCCAAAGATTTGGTCCACATCATCTCGCCCCCAGCAACGCCTGTCAGACAATCGCGACGACGGCAAGAGCGTACCCGTTCGTTGAATAATTGAAAACACCTAGAATGTCGCTTTACAAGGACTCCTTGGTCTGGGGCACTGCATCACTGAGAAACTCACTCCCAGGACATCTGTTTTCCCCTAACTGCAACCTACAACTATTCAAGAACCGTGTCAGTCAACATCTGTTTTCCCTACATTACAACCATCTTCGCACACACACCGCTCGTCGAGTGCCATAGAATTTCCCTTTAATGTGTGTGCCGCTGCCATAAAAAACTTTTACGTGACGCTCAATGCGTTACCAGCAACACCACTTCTCCTTTGGAGGTGTGGTGTTGCTAGGTAAGGCGTTTCGTGACAAATAATAGTATTATGTGATATACGATAAGCATCAAGAGTATTATCAAACGATCAAATTTAGAAACCTTCATGGTTTAATTCTAAAATGTATCATTTAATTCTTTAATTTTTTACTATGGTCGTACCTTACACTAAGGCAAAGATGACAAATATGATGTTAGTTTACGCTTATTGCCAAGAAAATGGTAGGAAGTCTGTCTGTAAGGGTAGGTATAGAGCATACCTACAAAATCATCAAACATTTGCCGCATTGAAAGGCCATTTGCTTCTGTAACGGTTGATCATGGGCGTAACTTACAACTAATTTAAGAACCTGGTCTATGCACCGGATACCTAGTTTTGCAGCTTTAAGTTTGTAAAGATACGGTTGATAGGATTTTAAGAGAACAACTGTTCCATTCCACCTCCAGACAGTACAAGAGCTTTTACCTCTCAATCTGGAATTTCATGTATACTCTACAATTTTTTTAACCAGTAATTATGTACACCGATGATGTTCCCAATAACATTTCTATCGTGAATGGTTCATGCCTCATCTCTTTGTAGTTATTGGTGGCGATGTTTTCTTCACTGATCCAGATTTCATTAGGATCTGAGTTTACTGGTGAAATTAATTGGTCTCTCTAAAATTGTTAAATAACTTCTTTGCTGGGATAGTTGATATTCACAGTCAAGTTGTTGATGTTACGGGTTCTATAAAACGAAATTTCGGACTTTCCAAGCAGTGCGTTGTCTTGTTTTCTGCTATCACTCTCTTTATATCTTCTCAAACGTCCTGCATAAACAGGGAGCTTTTGTCGAAAGGTATCAAGACATTGTTGGGCAGTAATATTTTCCATATTGGGTTGCGTTTGTTTTCGGATTCTCTTTATTATGGATTCAACAGATCTTTCAATCCTTGTTGTTCTTACTCCACCTATGTATTGCGCCAACCATCAATGTTTGTCCGAAGATCGTAAACTTTCTTTTGCAGTATTTGCTTCCAAGATGGTATTCGGTGGACTGTCCTTGGTCATCTGGTTTCCAATTTTGATCGTATTTTGGCACCCACACATTTAGCTGCTGAGATGGCTGCGCAGTAGATAACTGTGTGTAGGGCTTGCAAACACGTGCCTTCTGCAATAAACTCGAGTAAGACGTTTGTATTCAGAATACTTTAAACTTCTCCAAGATGCTTCGTAGAACTAAGCTTGGGCAATACCGGCCTACCGAGTGAGTCAGTACCATAGTATTCTGAAATAGACTCTCTCATTTCCTCTTCAAGTTTTGGATAGAGCATGTTCGCGTTCTTGCTGTTCCCTGTAATTCCATTTCTTGGGACGTTGCCCCCATATGAATATCTACACGCCACTGCTTTCCGGGGTCCTGGCGGTACAATTTTCAACTTATTCCACTTCCACGTTAATGAAAAATCTTGCTCTGTAAATCTCTCATTAAAAATATAAAATTTCAACATAATTGCACAGAAAAGTTGGTAAGTTCATTTTCATAACAGGATAAGCAATAACTGAAATTAAGCAGCCACTACTACTCGTACTTAATACATATTCACAGATATTGAGGTATATATTTATTTAAAAATTTAATACATTTTAAATTTTCTAGAGCGAATGCTGGGTAATGAAAACTAAAATGCAACAGCCATCGATCGTAAATCGTAACACTGTTTCGTTTTACGACCACTTAGCAAAAACTACCATAAAATGATACCATTTTAATACTATTGCATTGTATTTTATCCATCTTATAATTGGCAATATAAAACGTACGAAAGAGTTCTCCCATATCTGTCTCAAATGAAATATAGTTTTATTTTTATTGCTTTATAATATAAGAGCATGAACAATTTAAGATCAAATATTTGCATTACCGGTGAGGTCGGTTTTTTCGTCATAATTAGGTTGGACTAAGTAAACCGCATGTTGCAAAGAGGTTTTAAAAAGAAGCCCAAAATTATTCTGTTTATTGTCTAGAATGTATCCGGAAAACTAAGCACGTGTGGTCAATCCTCAAAGTCAAAGATCGATACAAATAGAGTGAATTTTTGTTATTTCAGCTTATGGGGAAGGGGGAGGGGGGGGATGGGTTACTGCACCCTTGTTGGATCGGAGGCCCTATATTTTTGGACCCTTCACTATTTTTTTTATGAAATGAAATAATTCGCAATTCTGCCAAAAATGGAACAGATTTCTTTAGCATCCCGATTAGTTTAAATATTGATTAAATCTCAAAATGAGCACACATAAGAATGATATCACCACATATTGTTCACATTACATAGTATCAAATAAAATACAGTAAAACTTTCTTTGATAGTACATTAATACTCTTCTTATTAATTACGGTTAAAATTCGGTAATTTACATTCACATCATGGTCTAGTCATTTGACCCCCTGTTTCAACAATTTCTCTTTATTCCAGTATCCTCCGGAAAGGGGAAGGGTGTTAAATATTGATTAAATTTCAAAATAAGCACACATAGGATTGGTATCACCACATATTGTTCACATTACATAGAATTATTAATACTCTTCTGATTAATTGCAATTTAAACCCAGTAATTTACATTCATATCTTGTTCTAGTGATTTGACCCCCTGTTTCAACAATTTCTTTTATACTTCAGTATCCTCCGGAAAGGCGAAAGGGAGTCACAGATGTAAAATGTAATATTAAGTGTCACATTATTTTAGTTGATTTTTTTTATTGATATTCTTGTCCCTGCGATTTCATGAATCGTATCAATCAATGTCTTTATTTGATATTTTGCCTTGCGCCTATCATAGTAAGTCGTGTTCTATTAGTATTATTCGCCTTTTTTATGGCAGTGGCACACACACTAAAGAGAGATCCTATGGCACTCGAAGAGCGGTGTGTGTGCGAAGATGTTGATTGACACGGTTTCTCAATAGTTGTAGGTTGTAATTAGGGGAAAACAGATGTCCTGTGGGAGTGAGTTTCACAGTGATGCAGTGCGCCAGAAAAATGAGTTCTTGTATAGCCATGTTCTAGTTGTTTCCAGGTGTACGACAAACTGGTGCGCTCTTGCCGTCTGTCGCGACCGTCTGACAGGCGTTGCCAGGGGCGGGATGAGGCGGGCCAAATCCTAGGAACATCTGCCGTAAAAGTATCTGTAGACATCTCGGCCACTAATCTGCGGTGTTCCAGACTATCCAGATTCCGGGTCAACTCCGGGTCGCCGATGAGACGCACAGCTCTCTTCTGAATGGAATCCAGCAGCTTTAGGGTGCGATTTGGTGCGGCACCCCAGATGTGTGAGCAATATTCCAAGCACGGTCTTATTTACGCTTTGTAGAGCAAGAGCAACTGCTGCGGTGTATACAGTTTTTTGTTGCAAAATAGAGGACCAAGGTTTTGGTAGGCTGATTTTGCATGTTAGCAACGTGGTCATACCAGCACATATTGCTGTTGACCGAGACATCCAGTAGTCCGATTGACGAGGATGAAGGAATGGTCGATCCTGCCATAATGATGTCAGGGCCCGCCGTATTGTCCCTCTTGGTAAACGTGGCTGCTTGAGTCTTTACTGCATTGAACTGAACCACATTTCTGTCGCCCCAAGTTTGAACTTTCTCCAGGTCTTAATTAGTTGCTATAATCTGTTTCTGTCTACGGTGATAAGTCTCAGTCGCTGGTAAAGATTTTTCTGATCTAAATTGGGAGACAAGGGCACTGTCATGTGCAAAACTGTAAACAGGATTATTCGTTTCGGTCAGCAGGTCATTAATATAGATGAGGAACAGAGTCGGTGTAAGTATTGCACCCTGAGGCAAGCCCGCGTTAATGGTGAATGTGTCTGAGATGTGTTCATCAACTGCAACGTGCAGAGATCGGTTCTTAAAAAAACTGGCAAGCCAACTGCAGAGAGAGGCTGGCAGTCCGAAGAACGGCAGTTTGTTGAGCAATCCGTCATGCCAAACTCTGTCGAATGCCTTCGAAATATTCAACGCAATCGCTAGAGACTCTCCGTAGTTCTCAATTGCCCTACTCCATATATGAGTAACATCAAGAGGGTGAGTTCGTTAATGATGAATGGTGGGATGGTCAACTTGGGAAAATAAGAGCAGAGGTTCGTAAAGCCAGAAAGGACTTTCAAGAAGAACTGGGCCAAGATCGTAGAGAGACAAAAATGCAGACATCGATGGGTAAGAGAAGAGAATATAAAAACTTGATCAAGGACGATCAAGGACGACTTCAATGGTTGACGACGGATCTAGCGAATCTGACAGAAAATGAGAGTTGGGAGAGAATATGGGAGCTGCTGCGCAAGAAAGGAATTGTCAGAGGGGAAAAAGCGATAATGGACAGGGGAGGAAGAAATTACGAAAAAGAAGGATCTAGACCTTTTTCTGATAAAAGAGTATCATCCAGAATTAAACAATACACAAAAAGTTGAAAGGGAGCGCTACGAGCGCAGTAGAGTGTAAGACATGAGCACAGCGTTTATGACAAAGATTTGGAAGAAAAGAAGGTGGAGGAGGCAATTAGGTTACTGAAAAATAACATAGCATGTGGAGCGGACCACATTCCTAACGAGGCGGTGAGACACATATGGGAGGCAAGAAACGACTGGATTTTGCAACTTTACCAACAATGTTGGAGGCCTTCTTGCTTTCCGGAGGCTTGGAAGGAGGCCAAGTTGTGTTGGATCCCTAAACCGACGGGAGGTTATAGGCCAATAAGCTTACTAAATTCTCTCGGCAAAGTACTTGACAAAGTAGTGAATGTGAGAGTGAGCGAGTGGTACGAAAGGAATGAGAAAATGAGTGATGAGCAGTACGGATTTAGGAATGGAAGAGACACTATTCAGGCGATTGAAAGGGTAATCGAAGAAATTCGAAGAGTGAAAGGAGAAGGAAGGCACTCACTAGTCGTGACGCTGGACCTCACGAATGCCTTTAACCTGCATGGCCCTTCCAAGTTGATCGGGAGATGGACAGGATGGCTAAGCCGAATAGAATGAGAGAGATGCTGTGAGACTTCCTGAAGAACAGGAAGATCCGCAGCGGAGAGGAAGAGAGAGAGTGATAGAAAGGAGTTGTCCTCAGGGGTCGAGCATAATGCCAACCCTCTGGATAGTGTGTATGAAAGGATGGATAAGGAAGTTGAGAGAAGCTGGGGAAGGAGTGTATGTGTAAGTCTTTGCCGACGATCAGGTGATAGTTATAGAGGGCAAATCGGTGAAAGAAGTCGAGCGAAAATGGAACAGAACCTGGGAAATTTGTAGATTGGGAGAGAGAAAGCCGGTCTAGGTATAACCTAGCCAAGACCAAATGTATGTTTGTGGGAGCTCGAGGCTCAATAAGGGGACCGGTGATACAAGTCGGAGATCAGAGGGTAACATATGATAATTTGATCGATTTCCTACGGATAAGGCTTGACACGAGGATGAATTTCAATAAGCACGTTAAGAAAGCGAGAGCATAATAGGGTTATAAGGGGAAAATTAATAAAAAAGCGGTGAAGTTAATCTACGAGCTCATTGATGTACGGATGCGAGATATGGGGTGAAAGTTCCAAGGATACTACAATCTAAAGACAGTTGAATGCAACACAGAGGATGTTTCTGGTGATGATGTTTAGAACTTACAGGACTGTGCCAACGGAGGCGCTGCAGGTGGCAGCTGGGGTACCCCCGCTGGACATAGTTGCTGGGGTTAGGAATGCAATGAGGGCGAGGGTGCTTGAGGAAAAGAGAATGAATGGAGTATGTGAAAGAGAAAGAGCACGTGTATGGGATCGTCTTGCAAGAGGGTCGGGGTACCTAGAAGGGGAACAGAGGGATGATGTTTTTATGTATATGGATGGTGACGAGGAAATAATGGGCATGGGATGTGTAATACAACGAGGGAGGGGGGGGGGGTCTGGGTTAAGAAACATCGTTTAGGGGTAAGTGACACTGTGCAAGGCGAATTGTGTGGAATATTGTATGATTTGGAAACGATTAGGGAAATGCAAGGGGATGGCCAGTTCGACCTGAGAACGGACTTCTAGATGGCAGTAGTAATACTGAAACGCATTATAAGATCCTTTACACAAATAGTGCACTATATAAAAATCGGCCTTTCCTATTGGTCGATCCGCATGGTCCTCTGCTCGCTTCGCTCGCTACGGTGGCTCAAAAAAAAAGGAAACTAACCAAGTGCTAACCCAAACTAACCCAAGACATACCCAAAATCAAGAAAAAACTGTTTAGAAACATAATCTTAAAAAAATAAAAAAAAAAGCAACGGGGTTTGAACCAGGGCCGTCCAGGTGAGACCCAGTTATCTAAACCTCTACCCCACGAGAGCTTTTGACAGAAATCGATTGCATCACGAAGACATATTGTAATACGAGATGGATCGACCAATAGCAGAGGTCGATTTTTTACATAGTGTAAAGGATCTTAAAATGCTGCTGAGACACCCAAAGACACAGCACAAGCTGGTAAACAGAATACATGTAGAGGTGGCCTTATTAAAGAATATGGGGAAGATGGTCAATATAGAATGGATGAGTAGAGAGCAAGAGGCGCACACGCAAGCAGAAAGCGGCAAGAGTAGCGAGATTGAATGGGGAATCGGCGGATGCTTTAGATTATTGAACGGGAAAGCAATTAAAAAAGAAAGGAATGAAAGGATTTTGAACGAATGGCAAGAAAGGTGGAATGGAAGTGAGAAAGGAAGGGCATTGTATAGAATCTGTAGAGAGGTAGGGAGAGATAGGATCGACCTATCTTTCAAGGGGACGCATCTGGTAACTAGGCATGGAAACATGGCCGGATCATGCTCAGCTTTATCATCAAGTAAATAGGAGAACGCTATTACATAGGGTTAGAAAAAGTTATGTTATGCAAAATTATCTTATTTGGTAATTATGTTATATGTTACGTTAATTAATTAAGGACCATACTGTATTGTAAACTTGAATAAAAGAAAGGCTCTTTCCCCGCTAATCACCCCACCATTATTGGGGTTCTCTTAACAGGGGTCCGTCGTAGGGGGGGGGGGGGTGGTGAAGCGGAGTTGGTTGGGGGTTTCCTTGAGAGTGGTTTTTCTATTTAGCAGGTGGACGATAGGCCGATGCCGATGCCGAAAGGCGACAACAAACATTTCACTCTTCATGTCATTGATCAGCTCCAGACTTTGTACTTCGGTGTTCTCCAGCCTGAGAGAGGACGATGGGATTTGATGGGCCACATCCCGGAGATTTTGAAGGCACGTTTAATTGATTAAGGTTGCTTGCCTCCAAAAACTCCTGAACAATGCGGGCTCTGAGTGGTATGCATTATCGTCGATTAAGAAAATATCCGGCCCAAAGTTTTCCGCGATCAGTGGCAATAACATATTATTCAAAATATGATCCCTATAAACTACCGCGTTTAAAGACCTATTGAATAAAAAGTTCTTTTTTTCGTTAAACATCACTTTCGCTCTTACGTTTATTCCGCATCCTCTAAAGGCCTCCTGGGGAGTCATATTGTCTTCTTCATATCGCACCCCAGGTTGCCTCCAAACGAGAACCCTTCCAGGTTAAGCGTCATTTCGTCACTAAACATACAGTTTTTTAATTGTTGAATCCCCTATCCCAGATTTTCTTGCGCTCATTGTAACCGCTGAGACATTTTGCTCTTCTTGCTCTAGTATAGTATACAGGGTGCTACAAATTCGAGTGCATGCATGGGGATTTCGGGCACCGCAAGAGATACGAAGTCGTTTTCATTAAGGCAGAGTTGTGCAATTTGATGCCTAACAAGATGCAGTTTTGAAAATTGAAAAATTCCGAATAGTACCGGAGATATTCGTAAAAAACCGAAAAGCAGCTATTTTATTTTTATTTGTTCCTGACTTTATTTAAAGAGATAATATAACATAAATTTAGCATTATCATTGCCACTTTTTCTCCTTTATAAAATGGCAGTATCAAATTTTAAATCTGACGTTTCGTGTTCGGGCCCCCTTCGTCAATTTAATTTTTTTAAATACGGACCTGGATTTTTTATTTCATTTTTAGAAGCCTTTGATCTCCTAAAACCAACGATGTATCACATTTGTCCAATAGCGGTAACAGATATTCTCATAAGTGAAATCGGGTCAGAAAAGATCGCCCCACCTCTGTCTAACACATTATCTCTTATGGAAAAAATCTAGATTTTTTGATATATTGATAAGTGTGATACATAGTTGGTTTTGGGAGACTAAAGGCTTCTAAAAATGAAATAAAAAATCCAGGTCCGTATCTAAAAAATTAAGTTGATGATGGGGGCCCGGAAACGAAACGCTAGATCTAAAATTTGATACTGCCATTCTATAAAGGGGAAAAAGTGGCAATAATAATGTTAAGTTTATGTTATATTTTCTCTTCAAATAAAGTCAGGAAAAAATTAAATTAAAATAGCTGTTTTTTTTGGTTTTTTACGAACATCTCTGGAACTATTCGGAATTTTTCAGGTTTCAAAACTGCATCTTGTTGGTCATCAAATCGCACAACTTTGCCTTAATTTAACCTACTTCGTATCTCTTGCTGTTCCCGAGATCCCCATGCATGCACTCGAATTTGTAGCACCCTGTATAGTATAGTTGTATATAAGTAACTTACCGTAAGTTATTGTGAACGAACCCCTCCTAACTGTTCTGTAGGAGCCTACAATGCCAGTATGTCTGTGCAGGGTTTCGCTCAATTTCCTCGAGCTCAGGGTTCATGTTTGGCGGGTGTTTCTCAAAAGATTTCTCTCTACTCGGGCTGAAGCTTTTGTTTGCCGACCATGCCTGTAGGCAACTTCCACCGTTGCGGTAGCAAAACGTTGCTTCAAACGAATAATTGTTGCTTAACCGACGTTATAAATGTTGGCTACAGTATGATTTAATAAGCCTTCATTAGGTAAACTTATGCAATTAGTAATTTCCTTTTTAATTAAACATGGCATTTTTCTAGTTATGTGTAGGTTTGGGAGAAAACATGCCTCACACCATGTAATAAATTGCCTTTAACAGGTCGACAACCGCATCTGGATATCTCTTCTCGTTTTCAAAATATTCAACTTTAAAATAAATCTAAAAATTAGAGCAGTCCGCTTCTTTTGTTCAACAGTTTATTTCGCGACCCATGTTATCATGATATGTCAATTATGAGAGCGTTACGTCATTAATGAGGTTAAACCAAGAGATCAGTAGCGCTAAGAGATCATCTTTGAAAATTAGAAAAGCTAACAAGCGAGTTTGTAGGCTATAGTACGTGATTTCTTCCAGAGAATATTGCAAATCATAAATACTCTGTACAAAAGTTCGTCCATATTTATTACGTTCATTGCTACGGCTCCTCGCCTATAGATTTTCATTTTCCCTGTATGCCTTACTTTCTTTTATACGTACAAAAATTGTTTTCGCATCGTAAAACTGACACATTAAATTTTATACCTTTCCAGATAGAAGATATCTTAACCATAGCCAAAGAGAGTCCCGAATGTGTTTCTTATCTGGCATCGATTAAGAAAAAATGTGAAAACTGCTACCGTATCGTAGGCGAACCGAGAACGGAGAAAGGACCTTTCGCCACCATTACACATAACGACTTGTGGGTAAACAATTTGATGATAAAATTCGGAGAGAATGGGAAACCGATACACAATAAAATAGTAAGTAGACGATGAGATAAAAGTGAATAGCAAAAGGTGTTTTCCCTGCCAAATTTAAAGGGATGAAAACCATGCCAGTTATAGTACGGAAGCATTGGCTTGTCCAACTTGTTTATTACATTTAACTCTCCAACCTTGCACCTTTTGCAATGAATAGTATAAACCTGTTCAGGGATCAAGGGTAAACTAAAGGGGATTCCAAAATCTGTATGGGCTAGGTACATTTTTCTTTTACCCTTTGTAATTGTGTAGCAACATATTACACAAATTGAATTAGCTAGTATTAGGAGGAATATTATCTCGTGCTGGACATCCAGAGGCAAATACAGCAAATTTTCAATTGTACTTTGTCTTTCCATCTCAGCAGTTAAGGCCTTCTTAAAGGGGAAGCAAATGTATATTTATTGTTTACTATTGATAATTAAAATGTACATCTTTTTTCCTAATATATTCCAGATTTTGTATACCTAAATCACCTGAAACTATATTGTAAAGTTCGACTCGAGAGGAGCCAAAATCAAACGCAAGTGCTCACGTTAGATAACTGTGATCATCTTCATTTCCAATAACTACTTCACCCATATTTACATACCTTACTTGCTAAGCTTGGAACCTGCATATCTACCAGTTACCTTGAATTTTAATCTAAATAAAATAGGCTTCTTACGCAGAATGACAAGCACATTGCAATAGTGTATGTTTACTACAATACGCGAGAAAGTGACAGGTACTTTATTTTATAAAATTTTGGCCAAGTGACTGAACTTGAGAAGGCGAAGTTGATTACTATATTATATATGAAGAATAACCGAGGTTGTTGGAAAACTAAAAAGCATCATACAAGACCTTAAAAGTAAATCGGAAAAAGAACGGACCACTGGATTAAACGTCTGGAGGTGACAGAGAAAATGTTTCAAAGAAAACCAGAATATTAATTTAATAGCATTTTTACAGAACCATTTTAAACAATGGTGGAAGCACACAATCGAACTAATTTTCCTGCCGTAGTAAGAATGGCAGGAAATCGTATAATAAAAAAATAGTACGGGCTAAAAAATCTTCTTCTTCTTCTTCTCTTCTTCTTCTTCTTATTTTAGGACAGCGTCTTGTTTTTCAAAGCTGTAGCCTAAGTTGTGACTCCGATGTCCAGCTTTCGAACCATCGTTTGGGGGGTCTTCCTGGAGGTCTACGGTTGGTTGGTTTCTCCTCTTTTGCCATTTTGGGTAGTCGGTTATCAGCCATTCTGTCGACGTGGTATCTCCATGCTCGCCTTCTTATTCTGGACCATCTTACAATGTCTGAAATGTCACATTGGGCTCTGATATCGCTGCTTCTCACTCTGTCTGTCTTAGCGTCTTCATTTCGGTTCTTAGCAGTTGTTTAGTAACGGCTGTTTCTGCTCGTGTTTCTGTAGCGTAGGTCATATTAGGTCCTACACACCTCTTGTAAATTCGCGTTTTGCCTTCAATACTCATAAGTTTGTGTCTCCATATTATGTCCCGGAGATATCCTGATACCCTAGCTGCCGCTATTGTTTGTGTTCGGGCTTCTTCTTTAAGGTTTCTATTATTTGTGATATTAACACCTGGTATTTGAAAGACATGCTCTGTCCTACACTTTTATTGTAGATGGCTAACTTACACCTTCTCGGTTCTCTTGATATTGTCAGAGATTTCGTTTTCAGGACAGAGATCACCATGTTTAATTCCTTTGCAACTCTTTCGAATCTATAAAGTACTTTCCTCATCTTCCGATATTATCACCGCGTCGTCAGCGTAGCAAATTATTTTAAATTCTTTCTCGCCCAGTTTATATCCTTTCCCCGCAGATTTTACTTCCATGATGATCTTATCCATTAAGACATTAAAGAGTATTGGGCGAAGACTATCCCCTTGCCTTAATCCTGTTGAGACTGGTATCTTCTTGGGAAGCTTATTGTTTGCTTTTATAAAGGTGCTATTTCCGATGTTCATTTTTTTTATATCAATTGTTTTGGGATTAAAATTTCTCTCCTTTAATAATTTCAGGACATCACAAAGTCTAACCCTATCAAAGGCTTGCGCTAGGTCAATAAAGCACATAAAGACCATTTTGTTATACTCAATGGCTTTTTCCACTATTTGTCTTAAAATGAATATTGGCATCTATGGTGCATCTATTTTGTCGAACCTCTGTTGATCTTCACTAATGCCAGTCTGTATAATTTCTTCTGCTAGGATTTTTGTGAATACCTTTGAAGGTGCGCTTAACAGACTAATACCTCTATAATTTTGTGGATCCATTTTTTTTCCTTTTTTGAAAATTGGGATCGTGATGCTTTGTTTCCACTGTTCTGGCACCTTTGTCATATTGTATATTTTATTATATAAAATTTGCATTTCGTCCATTAATGCTTCACCACCATATTTGAGCAGTTCATTATGAATATTATCCAGTCCTTGTGCTTTCTGATTTTTCAGCTCAGTCACTACTAGTTAAATTTTTTGTTTTGTTATTGTCTGGTTTTGGTCCTCTTTGTCTTCGTTGTAATCATTTTCACGTTCCAGTCCTATTATCTCGTCTATGTGTGTCACTATATAGAGTTTCAAAGTATCTCTCCCATATCTCTGTTGTTATTGCTTTGGTTTGTACATATTCATTAATTGTTTTTTTGCGGTTTCGTAGCATACTCCTTTCTTTCTTTGACCTTCATATAGATCATGCTCCATGTCTATTGAATATTTCTCCCAGAACCCTCTTTTGATAGCCTGAATTTCTGTGTTCACTCTGTTTCTCACAATTTTGTATTCGTCATATGTGATAGTTTGACTTCTTAGCTGAAGGCAAGCCTTTCTTTTCTCTGCTGCAAGCATTTTGATATCTTCGGTAAACCATGACTTCGAGTTGGTCTTTCTATTTTTGTTTATTTTGAGTTTACCTAGCGCTTGGTATGCAGCTGCTGTTATGTTGTTACTAAGTTTCATCCACGCAGTCTCAACATCATCGTCATTCTGAATTTTATTTTCAATAATTTTCTTCTTTAATCTTTGTTGGTATGAGTATTTTGTGGTAGTGTCGCTGATGGCCTAAGTTTTTCGATTGTTTCGGGTTTATTTTTCGGTTTTATTTGTACACATCCCCTTAATTTAGCTAATACCAACCTGTGGTTGGTTCCTGTATTTGCTGAACTTAAAACCCTTACATCTAATATTTTCGAGAGATTTATGTTGTTGTTTATGTGGCTAAAACGAATTATGGATTCTCAGCTCGTTAGGTGCACAACATTGGATTAGTTGTTCTCCGCTATTATTAAAAACAACTTCATTGAATCGGCTTTTGATGCCTTCGAGAATTTAGTCACCAATCCAAAATCATAACTTCCTCTGCATTCGGTATCCTGTCAAGAGTGTTCTGAAATTCGTCGTAGAGCGCATCTCTCTCTTCTCGGGGCTTAGTGGTATCAGTGGCATATACACATATAATATGTGTCTTAATCGTAGTAAGCAGTAGTCTATCACTAACATAGCAGAAGTCTATTATGTTTTTCTGGTACTTCTCGTGCACTAACAGACCCACTCCTGAACCCGCTCTCTAATTTTTGGTCTTCCACTGTAAATCAGCAATTGCCAACTGTAAATTTCCCTTGTCATTCTTTTCGTCTCTGACAATGCACATATATGTATATTATGGTTCTTTAGCTCTATTATTATTTCCTGGTCTTTATTCATTAGTAATGTGACATTCCAGGTGACTATTCGTAGGTGTTCTCGTTTCCAAAATCGTCTTTTCCTTAATCTCGCCGGGTCGTCATAAGTTTTATCCGTCCTATCCAAAGCTACTCTCTTTATTCTGTGAGCCTTTTTGGTTTTCCACCTAAGGTAGATTGCTAGCCTCACCTCAGAACCCTCCTCCTTTATCCCGGCTTGGGACCGGCAACATGGCAGCTGAGCTATTCAATTCACCCAACAGACATGCAGGCGGAGGGCTAAAAAATCATTTTCATTAACTGATATTAATAAAGGGTAAGATTTGCATTGGAATACTTACCACAAAATGTGAAATTTTGAGGAAAAGTGGTATTTCACGATGAATGGATTATTCAGTCATGTTACAGTGGCCTGATTTGAAGTTCCAATATACGCTAAGAGTGAAAAAAATATCCAAAACATTAAAAGAAAAGCGCAGATTTTCTGTCAAACTATGGGGATACATGACTGCCAAAGGGCTCGAAATGTGTCACTACATTAAAGGAAGATTCATTGCTAAAGCATATATAAACATTCTTTAAAACCTTATGCCGCCTTCGGTAAAGAACAAGTTATGGTATAAGCGCTTTTTCATGATTATTATTATCAGTAACAGAAAGGGTGGTCCCTAGCGGGCCACCAATTGGGCCCTCTGTGCCCCTAGTCCGCGTTAGAGAACCTCCAGGATGCCGGTCTTCCGAAGAAAGCCCGCATCTCCTTAAGACTAACACGACGCACTGAATCAGGCTGGGTTGGCGTCGCGCCAAAAATTCTGAATCTTTTTCATACAAAGTAGATCGTCCTCCATGCACCATATACACTCCCCCTCCTCTGCAATTCTCAGCAGAGTCAGGTACCGTCTAAGCCTACGGTGCCTTGTGTAGAATCCTACCAGCGCCTTGCACTCTCTCCTAGGTCGGCCCATTAACCCTCTGGTCAGACTCTTCGCGGGCCCTTGTATTATGAGCTTCGTCTGTCTTCCCCGAAGCCGTCCGCCATACCTCTTCGGCCCAACCAAAGCTCTTTCGCGAAACACTGGATCGGCGTCGCGCCAAAGATTCTGAATCTTTTTGTACAAAGGCGGGACATTCCGTAAGTAGATAGTATGGGGTTTCATCGTCCGCCACGCACCATATACATTCCTCCTCCTCTGCAATTCTCAGCAGAGTCAGGTATCGTCTAAGCCTACAGTGCCCTGTGTGGAGTCCTACCAGCGCCTTGCACTCCCTCCTAGGTAGGCCCATTAACCCTCTGGTGAGACTCTTCGCGGGCTCTTGTAATATGAGCCTCGTCTGTCATCCGCGAAGCCGTCCGCCATACCTCTTCGGCCCAACCCTCTGTCCAGGCCTCCAAAGCTCTTTCGCGAAACACTCTGAGCGATCCACACACAGGGATCAGGCTCTTAGTATCTACGTGCGGTGCCTTCTCTGGCTAAGGCGTCAGCGGCCTCGTTTCCCGGTACACCCGATTGTCCCGGTATCCAGACGAGCGTAACCTTTTTATGCTTTTCAAGTTCAATCAGCCAGCTCCTACACTCCCTCACCAACAAGGAGCCTGCTCGGATCGACTTCAGTTGCTATCGGAGCAAAAGAAAATCCTCTTGCCACCTACATTGAGCTTTAACGACTCCCAGACCCCCATCATGTTCGCAAAAAATTCCGCTTGGAAAACCGTAGTGTGCTCGCCCAGTGAGGTGGATAATTCCCGCCCCAAGGCCTCACAGTACGCACCTGCTCCAGACAGTGTTCCCATTCTGGACCCGTCTGTAAACCAGACTAATCCATCCCAGGATCCCATCCTTCCCTCCATCATGATTATTATCTGGTACTGATTTTACAACAAGCTTTAGTGAATTTAGCGTCAAAATGAATAGTTTTTAGGCCTCATGCTTAGTTTTTAAATAACTACCAAATTATTCACAGACGAATTGCGTTTTTGTTTGCGATCTCCATACGGACGCGTGCTCTATTCTTCTCCATATACGCGCACGTCTATCCAGGGAAAGCAAACTAAAACGCGATTCGTCTGTGAATAACACACAATCCTCAATCAAAATTTAATCGTTGAAGCCGATGTGCTGCAAGTAAAGCTAGACAGGCAGCTGGTCTTCGAAAAGAACGTGTTTCTGAATATTGCATATTCCCAAGAACACGTTTTTGGCTGCAGGAATATTTTGTTGTGGGCTTGAGTGGTGCTTTAACTCCTAACAGTTATATCGTGGAATATTTAACGGACCAAGTTATTCATTCGCCCCACTTGTTGGTCAAAATTGTTGTTTAATGCACAATGCACGATAATGCTAGGCCTTATGTCGCAAAAGTTTTCAACAATTTTATTATCTGGATAAAATGGGCATTAAACGATTAGACTGGCCTTCACGTAGTTCTGATCTAAACCCTTTTGATTCTACACCGTATAACATCAAATTCATTAAAGATTTTTGCACAATCAATATCAGACACTAAATCATGATACACTTTCAGAAAAACATTATCAAAATCGATGCAAAAATGAAAAAGTTGTTGGATGCGTGACAATAACCTTGGTCCTCAAGAAATTTAGAGGCCAATCCGACTCATAATTATTGCGGATATAATCGTAAAACAAAAGAATAAGGTAAATGTCTTCCATCCAGAAAATAGTAATTTTGTGGTGTAAAATTGAACAAACCTGGAGCTAACCCAAATGCTCACGGCATCATTGAAATTTATTAGAAGGAGAAAATGATGCCAGTCTGTGACGATCGCTCAGTCGTCGTCGTCTCAAGCCTACAAGAAAAGGTATTTACCGGCACCCTGCCTGCCAATATTCTCTCAGTCAGTATGACTCTGTACCATCGCGGTAGTAGCGTCCCCATGGCAATCGCCCATGGGGTTTCTCATAATCGAGTCTTGACTCGAGCCTCAGGTAAGTAAACACACACGCTTACAATCACAAACTCAATATTCTCTAACGCTGTACTGTCGCTGTACTAGCGTTCCCATTGGTCTTGTCCATGGGGGTTCAATATTCTCTATGCTTTATCAGAGTATAATATTGTTTTGTTATACTCTGGCCTTATTCTAATATAAGGATTACCCGGCACCTTGTCTGCCAATATTCTCAAGATCTCACAAATGCTATTTCCCCTACACGGATTTCAGCTTACCTATGCGACTTGCATAGCGTGTTTTTAGTAATCATTTATGCGTGTACCAAAAAACCGCATTTCACAAATGCATCCATGGCATGCTAGTATGCAGTAACTGCATACCATCTCACACCACTACATTCAAGTCATTCTTATTTGCAAGAAATTGAAGTACATTGTATGCAGAAGCCACAACAGAGACTTAGTAAGTGTTTTAAAGTGACTTTCCCCATTTGCTGGAAGATAAACTGCTGAACGATTGAACGTTGCTCGTCAATTGGTGAATATAGTGTACATAGTAGCTATATAGTGTACATAGTAGCTTATAGGTGGATATTAAGGTAATATTTATCCTGTTATTATTGTTTGTATATTGCTGTATTTCATCTCAAAGTTATCTCAGCTAACCGAGCTCATACGTAGCAGTTCCGCAGGAACTTTAATGAGCATTTAAATGTATATAGCAGCAAGATAGTGTTTATAATCATATACTTTTTTAGGTTTACAACTGTTTATGCAAAGCTTTAGCTTTTAAGAGTATTATTCTTATAATATTCTGCAAGGTCGATACTTTGCATCGACTGATATTGTTCTTATCGTAGCACTCACTACGTACAATGATTTAATGTTTTATTTTGTTTATTTATGAGCTTCCAGTTGTTTTCAGGTAAAATAACTTATTAAAATATTCATATAATGCTAAAGGTTTTTGTTTTATTTACAAAATCACTTTAGAACTAGCCCGTATGGCAAATTAAAGTGCCTACGAGCACTCTCTGTTTGTTTAGAAAATCGACCAAGATCGAAGCTGAAACACGTTGTAAGTTTATTAACTCCCCTAAGTTGAAAAAATAATTAAGATTTTTTAAAAAATAGACTGACGCCTATCAGAAGCCATTTACTGGGCGGTCCAGAAGAGCAATACAACCTGGGTGAAAACACTTAATAATATTATGTCATTAATAATAAAGTTTAAATTTCAAACTCATATTCCACATTTTTATTTCAGAATATAAATTTCACGGAACTTCACGCTCTCTCCTTCTATATGATCCAAATGGCAATTGTAGTCTTGGAAATTGCAGCGCAAATCATTTCCGTAGACGAGCGGTCAAGCCATCTTCTCAAATTGTTTAGCCATGAGTTCCAGAACCTTCCCAGTGATCTCTTTCCAGCACTTTGCCCTGGAATATGAGTCAGGGCAACTTGTATCTTTCATCTCTCATTCTCTCAGCACATGGCCCAGATACTGTAATCCTTTCTTTGATGGTGTATGGTGTTCAGTAATTCTTTTTGCTTGTACATGCGTCAAGGTACTTCGTCGTAAGTAATCCTCCGTATCCATGAAATTTCCAGCATCCGCCTGTGTATGAACATTTCGAAGGCTTCTATTCTATTTTCTGTCTGTGGACCTAGGGTTCAACTTTCACAAGCATAAAGCAGGACGGAGAAAACGTAACACCCAATCATCCGAATTATAAGCTGCAGAGTGAGGTCTGATAAATGGTAAAAAAATTTTTTCATACCCATGAAGGTTTCCCTCGCCTATTCAATCATTGACTGTATTTCCCTTATCGAGTCACATTGACTGTTGATGAAGTTTCTGGATATTTCATTGACTTGTTCAATTGTTCTTATGCATTATTTGCTATTACAACAGTAGCGTCGGCATATTTGATGTTGTTTATTATCCTTCCGTAGATCTTAATTCCGTCTTCAACTCCATCCAATGCGTTTTTAAATATAGCTTCTTAGTATGGATTGAACGATAGTGGGGATAGGACACAACACTGAGGAACTCCTGTTCTGATTAATATATCTTTTGGTGTTACTTGTCCAACCTTGTCCACTGCCGTTTGATGCCAATAAAGTTTAGAGAATATGCGCAGATCCTGCTGGTCGAATCTGGTTGCTCTTATTTCGAACATCTTTTGGTATTTAATGCAGTCGAACGCTTTTCTATAATCGATAAATTCACGCTCATGTCTCGACACCTATCTGAGAACATTTAGAAAGAGGAGAGCTTCACGTGTGCCCAATCCATTTCAAACTTCAAACTGAGTGTTGTCCATTTCGTGTTCACATTTTCTGTAGATCCGCCTATGGATGATTCTAAGGAAAATTTTTAGCTCGTGGGACATAATCGATAGTCATCGCATTGTGAGGAGTTAGATTTTTGACAGTGTTATAAATGTTGATATTAATCTGTCTAATGGTACCTTCAGTATCTGATCTGATCAGATGCCTGCTAAAAATTCCTAGATGATGAGAGCATTCTTCATTTGACCATATTCTTTAATAAGATTTACAATACCAGATGACCTGACTAGAATCACTTTTTATTACAATACTAAAGAAAAGCAGAGCTTCAAAGTGTGATGACTTTAGACTTATTAGCTTGATGAGCCCATTAAAAATACTTTTACGATTACCTCAGAATCGAATGTCCTCCTTAGCAAATTAAGTGAGCAACAGTTTGACTTTAGGAATGGTCTGGGAACAAGAGAATCTTTGCTCTGTATGCGCATCCTGCTTCAGAAGAGCGGTGAGTTCCAAAGAAATATTTACGTCTGCTTTATTGGCTTCGAGAAGGTTTTTTTTTGGTCGAGTCCAACACGATCTTTTCCTTGAATCCATGGAATCAGCAGCACTGTCATATCTTCAACTCTTTAAATACTTTTACCACAATCAAGTAGCATCAGTGTAAATAGAAACAAAACTGCCGATCAAGCGAGGAGTGCTTCAAGGATGCCTACTATCACCGACACTGTTTAACTGGTACTCGGTAGAAATATCTAAAAAAGCCTTAAGTGACAGGCGTGAAGATTGACGGAGAAATCATCAATATCATCAGATATGCCGATGGCACTGCTATACTCGTAGACACTCTTAAAGATCTTCAATCTCTGGCCACCTTAGTGATCAGAGCAAGAAATTGTAGAGAACTTAAAATCAACATCTTCAAAACTAAGTGGATGACAGTGGGTAGGATACAGTTGAGCCCTACCAACTCACTCTCAATGGCGAAATATTAGAATGCATAAACCATTTCAAATATCTTGGTAGCTGGCTCAACATTGAGACAGGCTCCGGTGAAATGTCCCGCAGAGCATTGTTGGCATGAAAACCCGTTTTGTGTAACTGAGCCTTGCCAATACACCTGCGCAAAAGAATACTGAGATGTAGATATGTTCCATATATGCTGTTGATTCTTCTTTATGAGTGTGAAACTTGGACCTTGATATAAGAGAGCTTGAATACGTTGGTCATATAATCAGCAGAACAAAATACCATTTACCTCGCCTCATAATTCAAGGAAAGGTAGAAGGAAGAAGATGGATCGCGCGAAGAAGGTTGCAATGGGTCCGTAATATTAGGCGGTGGACCGGTCTCGAAGTCGTAGATCTATTTCAAGTAGCCGCCGATCGTAAAACATTCCATGAGTTGATAAACATGATCAGAGCCAACGTCTGAAGCTAGACACGGCACTGGAAGAAAAATAGTATCTTGGCTGAATTATAGATTCTGGTAAATAATGATGTTTTAGGTTCAATCTTTTGCACCCATTCTCTGCGATTAAGTTAAGTATTTCGGCGTAAATTCCTTTAGGGCTGATAGCTTTTCTCCCTTTCTGTGCTCTTATATTATAATAATAATAATAATAATAATAATAATGATTATTATTATTATTATTATTATTATTATTATTATTATTATTATTAT
>JAEQML010055360.1:0-36139 GCA_016904865.1 Pissodes strobi
CCGGACGAATTTTTATTTCATACTGTTCTATTGAAAATTATGTTTTGAAATAATAATGAAGCTTTATTCTGCGTCGTATATTTGAAAAGTGTTTAGGTATATTTACTGGTGGAAACATTGTGTGTTTGACATAAAATTCAAATATAATGGAAAGATCGCATTGATGTATAGACCGTTCAACACACTTAGACTGTTACGTCATAATTACTGACGCCTTTAAAAATAATACACATGTCTTAGATAGACTCATTTGTCATTTATAAGTTTGGCCACAAGATGTCTCTGATATTTCTTTTTATTACCGATTTCATTTTGTGGTTAGAGTGCGTTCTGTTTTTACTCATTTTTAAATACGTTCTATAATGCGAACTGCTACTTTTACATTTAATGCCGTGCTGCCCTGAAGCATTAACTTTAATATTAAATATCTAAAAATGTGGTTTGATAAATTTAATAAAGATGTTGAATTTTTAATTAGTTGATGAGCTAACCCAAACTTACTTGATTTAAGGGCAGAGCAGCTAATAATTATTTCTTGTTTATATCCATCCATTTTTGTCATGCAATTATTATGTTTCATGTAGGATCGTACATTTGATATTTAATATAGCATAGCATATAAATTCAAAATATTTTAAAAAATATGTAATTAAGGTATCCCGTAAATTAGGAAAAATAAAATGCATTTATTATGGGAGAAAACATATATTACCGGGTATTATTTATTTCTGAAAAAACTCCGAATGTCACCAAAACAAAAACAAAGCATCTGGACATTTCAAAATAACACTAAGAATACTACGGCAAAAGTTGAATGTTAGAAGCATCAGTGTATTTTTCTTTTTCCCATGCCTCACTTATCAGGTTGTCTGTGTGTCTGACATAGTTTTTCCATTTTTGAGGCGTGACCTAAAATTATTTTTAAATTATAATTTACGTAAAATAATTTTTTAATAATGTCTCATCTAATACTACAGGCTTTAACGAATAAGGATTATTCTTATTTTTCATGTATTCTCTTAAAAAAACTAATCTTTTATGGGCGATGGATGGCTGTTCCATAAGAGACTTTCTGTTGGAAATTGCCACTTTCTCCATTTAAATTTTAATTTTTTCAAGCCAACACTTAAGGAACCCAATGATATCTGGGTACCATCAATATCCAGCAGTTGTTTTTTAAGTGTTTTTAGTGTTATATGTTCACCTTAAAAAAGAACAGAAACATAAATAGAAATATAATTACTACAAAAATTAAAAATCTACCTGCTGCATACATAGCATAAACTCTTATTCTTATGACATGCTGGTGTACTTTGTAGAGTGGAGTTCCTCGTGCTGAAACATGAGCAGCCTGAACTTTGACTCTATAGTTATGATCAGTTTCGATGCCCTTAGAAACCAATCTTTGAATAGAAGACAAGGAAATATCTAATGCATCTGCAACACGCTATAATAATATAAAAAATTAGGAAAAATCACAATTATCAGATGCCTACAATATAACTTTATTAATAATATGAAGTTAAATAATTTTTCCCATATCATTGATACTTACATTATACACGGCGTTCAAGGGTAAAAGCGATTTACCGGCATCTTTTTCTTGGGTAAAATATTCCACCAGTTTTAAAATAAGAGCTTGTTCTTTTTCAGTTAATCGATAAGGCATTTTAAAAAGATTATTTCGTTTTGATTTGAAATTTGACCCTAATAGATGGCAGTGTCAATAGCACCTATTAAATTTAATGTTTCCAGTATAGACTAATATAGGAAATACGTTCACGGCATTAAAAGAGATGGCATGATATGACGCAACGGTCAAAGTGTGTTGAATGAAGTATAGGTTGTATGTACAATGGTTTAATAATAAACGTTATACGATCCTTTACAGTCCTAAGCCACTATGCTATATTAGCCGCTTCTGATTGGTGGGTTAACGTCACTTTAGAGTACTATTAACTCTTAACGCATGGCCCTCCGCTCGCTTCGCGCAACTAAATGCAACTAACCCAAACTTACAAAAAGAAATAAACATAACCTCAAAAAAAATAAAGAAAATATGTATTGCCCCCGACGGGAATTGAACGCGGGACGTTCACATTCCAACCGCAGAATCTGACCACTATACCAAGTAGAATAAATTGACTCGACCGCAGATAAAGTGAACGTGATGTTAATTCACCAATCCGAAGCGACTAATATAGCATAGTAGTCTATGACTGTAAGAATCTTAAAATGCTAAATTTAACCAACAATTAACTTTTATCACAATCGATCGATTTTTCTCGTGAATCGATTAATTTTATCCGATTATTAAATCGAATCGATCCAATTTTTAAAAATCGAATTGGGCATCTTTGGATACCTCTACTTCTTACTGCTCTTTAAGTCCCAGATAAGTCTATCTCTGGAATACTGTTGCCGTGTCTGCAGCTCGACTAACCCAAACACATGGTCAAGTGACTGGACTCCATACAGACGAGAACAGTCCGCCTTGTAAATTTCCAGATTTGACTAAAGACCTTTATAATAGCCTTGAACATCGAAGACATGTAGCAGACCTATCTCTTTACCATCGATACTACGTCAACTCTTTACTATCGATACTACTACTGTAGGTGTTTGAACAAGCTGGCAGTTGTGATTTCGCCCAGAGTTGTGCCAAACGTTGTATCAACATACGATTCAGTTGCGAGTCGCGTCTCTCCCGAAAACTACAACGTGCAGCCAAAGTTTACAGAATTAAAAATATAAGTTGATTCACTCCGCGCCATCGTCAAATTCTACTCCGCCACTCCCCGCCTGCCCGGTAGACTGGTGCCAGTCTACAGTGGAAAGCTAGGTGATTTAAGTTTATTTTAAATTTGTTTACGGTCTGGCGTATAGCGTGAGATTTCAAAAATAGCGGTTTGTTTTTGTGTATTTCTGAGTAAAATGTCTAGTCGAAATATTTGTTCAGTAGTTCGCTCTTTAGGTGCCCAAAAGGGTAGGTATGTATTAGTTTATTATAAGCTATTATTTAACTTCACTTGTATGTTTGGGTCAAATCTTACAGGTTAAATTTGTCCTACTTCGCATCAACGTTCAATACTAACATCGATTTATAGTGTAGGGGTTGTTCAGCCGAAATTGGAGAGAATTAACAAAAATAAATGATAAATAAAAATGTTCTCTCATGGGCGTAAAATTATCATGGCAAAATAGATTATAAATATGTCTACACAAAAAAAAATACGTAATAAAAAAATAAAGAGATAAAAAATGTGTACAATAAAATAGAATTAAATTTAAGACATTAAGCTACTTAACATAAAACCTTATGACCGCCGAAGAAATAGTGAGCACCGAGATGACCTACCTGCAACAATAGAGAATAATCGTGTGAGCAACGAATTTACCAAGCAGAAAAATGTAGCAATAAATAAACATGTTAGCACGGCAGAAGCATTGAAATAATAATCTCTTATAAAATAAATAAATCTTTATGTTCAATTTAGCTAAATAAAATAATAAAGAAAAGGGATCACAAAGATCCATCAGATCACATAGTTCTTCCAGGTCACATAGACCTCCCAGGTCACATAGACCTCCCAGGTCACATAGACCTCCCAGGTCACATAGACCTCCAGGTCACATAGACCTTCCCCAGGTCACATAGACCTCTCAGGTCACATAGACCTTCCCCCAAGTCACATAGACCTCCCCAGTCACATAAGTTTTAGTACTCAATGTGTTTTCAGTGAGAATTAATGTCAATAAAATTAAGTAACTAATACATTTGTCACAGGAGAAAAATATGTAAACAATTAACATACAAATAAAACATTCGAGCTCATCGCTCGAACAAAAATAGATGGGCCATACAGGCCAAATGATGTTAAACCTTTATAAAACTTTAATATCAAATAAATATAATTTCATATGGGTTAATAGTTTGATAAATTATAATTGTTGCCCAGTGAGAAAGAAACTCACCTCTATCCAAATATAGGTCTACACAAAACACCACTAACACAATAATGAAACAAATGTTGTAAATTCTTCTGGGAGCTGTATACATTCATATGCTGTTCTATCAACTGGGTTACCAACTAAAAAAGGTAACTTTTAATCAGATTTTGTGCATTTTCAAAATAAAGTGAGATGGGTGCAAATATAGGTTTATCTAAAAGTCTATTACTTTAAATTTGTGCTAATTAGTTATTGAGGTAAAATTAACGAAATATAGAAATTGCTAAAATGTAGACAATTAGTTTTGCAAAAGCTTTTCCAAAATAATTTGTAAAGTTTTACAAAACTATGATGTAGTTCATTCTCAAAATAAATTTTAAAAAACGATTTTGCACGAGGTATTAAATTTCATCCTTGAAGTAAAAAATAATATATTTTACAAATTTTATATGCAATCGTATTTACCGTAATTTTTTTAAAATATGCTCAATAAGGCCTTTACCTTTTCATTTTTTTTTTGGAACCTCACAAAATATAGTTTTCAAAATTTTAGTAAAAACATATTTCATTATTAAACTCCTCCATTGATTACTTAGTAAGCGGGGAATTTTCTCTATGTTTACCAATAGCGCTTTGACCGAAGTAAATCGCATCAAACTCGGCTCTTATTGCCTCAATACCCCCTACATATTTTTACCGTCGCGTTGCGTCCTCGGCCCGCCTTTGATATGACGATTTTATTGAATTGGCGTTTAGTGAACCACCTTATATTTTTAATTCTGTAAACTTTGGTACAGGGCTTCAAGTCCAACGTATAGGGTTTCCCTTTTGTGTCTGTGCCGAACATAAAAAAACTACAAAGTAATTCTGTTTGGCTATTTTGAACGTGTTTTTTAGGTACTATGAGTTTGCTATTTAAGATGAATTTAGTAGATTTGGGGTTACTGCACTGAAAAAAAAAATTATTTGATCCAAATAAAAATGGAGTTTATTCAAGCAAATATTTGTTTGCTAATGGCCAAAAAAATATTTGTTTGAATAAAAAATAATATTTATTTGATCTATTTTTAAGATTTTCTTTGTTCGAAATAAATATTTATTGCGAACAAACAATATGATTTTATAATCGTTGTTCACATCAAACAAAAATAACTTTAAAACAAACAAAACTATTTTGATTCAAATACGAGAAATTATTTCGTGCAAATACCCAAAACATTGGTTTAAATATCCGGCGTAATTATATTAAAACACAAAGCTTTTGGAACAAATGTATCATGTATATGTTCTAAAACCTTTGCGCTTCGATTGAAATCTGAGGTATATTTGTTCCAAAGACTTTGTGTTTAAATTTAAATAGGTCGGTTATTTAAACCAAAGTTTTGGGCATTTGTACGAAATAATTTCTCTTATTTGAATCAAATCATTTTTGTTTGCTCAAGCCTGTTCAATGTTTACTGTTTGTGTTGGTGATCTTAAATAAAAAAAAAAAGTTTTGGCTGTTGCAAATATGTGTTCATCTTTCTAAAAGGACTATTTATTGACATTCAGTTAGATGAGTGATTAGAAGTCGGTTTCATTAGCAAATAAAAAAAGCTATAACAACTATGTAGCTTAAAAAAAATAAAAACACTGTTATTATTCTTAAGACGTATTTAGGTTTCACGTTTTAGCAGAAATAAACTATATGTCTTAGTTTTCTTTTAATTGCTAAAGAATATAAAATCCGAACTCTATCTAACCCGCCGATTTATAATGGTATGTCAGAACACTTAACTTTTAATTACCAAGTTCATGACAGGAACAGTTGTCCACAGCAAATAAAATAAAAGTTTAAAAAGGATATCCAAGAAACATTTTTATTCAAAGGTATTAAAAGCAAAGAACAAAACGAGTATTCCCAAAATATAAATATAAAATATTATCAGATTATTTTGTCTCTGCTTATCACTGGTCTTGAAACTTAAATCATTTTTATAATAAAAAAACTATTATTATAAGTTAAAAACAACTTTTTTCTAAATACTAGATAGGAACATAAACATATTATGGGATAAGTTGTACTACTTATTAATTTTAACGGTAACTCACTAGTTTTTATAAAAAAAATACTAAAATTCTAGAGTCCATAAAAATTTTATCATATAAAAATAGTGAAAGGCAGTAATATTTTACTTAATTCAACTAATAGGACATACAACTACCTCTCCAGATCCAGTATAATGAGCATTGAACGGAAATGACACAAGATTTTCACCGATTCTATTGTTAGTAACGACATTAAATCGATTTCCATCAGGCTACGTAAAACTTCGATGCCATCAATAGTTTGATCTAAAAATAAAACAACAATAACTAAAACAAAAAATAATAGAAACAAAACAATTGTGACTGTTGGTCATTATGCTATTTGAATAGGCTGCTACATTGTTTAAAAGTATATCTTATCCATTTAACTAAAATAATTATTTTTTTTAAATACTATTAGATTTAATCGAAATAAAAAACAATTTGCTTCAAAACTGTATTTCCATGGATCAACCATTTATTTATTCAGATTGAATAAATAGGTCTTTGAAATACCTATCAATTCATATTATATTATGTAGGTACAAGAACGAAAAGGACGCCATTGAACTTGTATATACAACGTAAAAAGCAAAAATCCTACTCAATCAAGATCGTCCGCCAAACTGCCTAAGTGTACTGTACACTATTGTAGGGGTATATCTGCATTTCTAGGTTGTAACAGCAGAAAACAGTTTTTAATTACTAGTGAAACTCACGCCATTTTGATTATGAGAGAACGCTTCTTATTTACAAACGATTAATTATGTACCTAGCTAAGTAATATAATAAAAACGTAACTTACCTTGAAATGAGGACACAAATGACCTAAGTTCCACTTAATTAATGTATTTTCCATCACAGATGCTAAAAAAATAGCGACCTTGAGCGGATACACTCTATAAAATCTCCCTATAGGACGGCAGCAGAAATGAAACTGAACTGAGGACACGAGGAGCGTAGAGCGTCGACGCGGCCAGCGCAACTGCTACGAGTTGAACGAGACTCGGATGAAGAAATAATATTTGGTCCAATATTCACAATCTTTAATTTAAAGCAACCCTTATTTGTTTTAAATAACGGAGAGGTTTCGTATCTGTAAAGCTTTAAAGCGAATAAATATGTGTTTAATATGGAAAAAAGTCTTGCTATCACAAGGCAAAGAAATAACCAAGAAAAATCAAACACGCCCAATTATTTAAATTAAAGAAATTTTGTTTAATCTAAGGAATTTTTATTTAAAGCAAATAAATAAAAAGCAAAGAAATATTTATTAAGGTTTTTTTCCACATTTTTATCAGTGTGGGATTTTTCCCATATATTATATTATTAGGTAGGTATCTAACACTATTTATAAAAACAGATGACTCCATAATTTGATTTGTAAATCTGACATATATTACATGTAACTGCATAGATTTATATTAAAAAAAGATAGCGCACGAATACGTATCGGACAAATATCCCGAACAATTATTTATTGTAGATAAATTAATTTTATTTAAACCAAAACTGCTAAATTTTTGAATCAAAAGCTAACAAAATTAAACTTTACAACTTCTAGAGTAAATTGGGATCTTATGTTTCTTTGGCATGTTTAGAGTAAGCCTTTTGGATTACAAGAGCGCTTTATAATTGTTAAAAAACTCACTATATGCTGTAACAATCCTTGATTGCCATTATATTCGTGTAGTAGGGCAAGAGTGCGTGAGTGTGAATGGCAATGAAAAGTGAAAACCCCTTGCCCTCGTTTCCTAATAGCATCGGGGTCGGAAGAGAGCAAGAGTGGGCCAAGGAAGGCCGATAGAAAGATGAAAGGACCTCACCCAGCAGCTGAAAGAAAAGGTGTGAGGACGAAGAACAAGCAAGTTGGTCCACGGAGACGGTTTTTGCAAAGGATTTTGGGGGTATTTATGCCCCCTCACCCTACTTATAGCCGCCTCTAACCATCTCATCCGCCACCCGAGAGGACGCGCTCGGTAGCCAGCTCAAGCCCCGAGAGTAGTAGTAGTAGTAGTAGTTTTTTTTTTTTTTAGGGATTAGGAAATACATATTTGAGTACTCCCAGAGTTTCGGTGTTCTGTTGCTGTGGGCTGTGTGACTCCGACGGGGCCGACCCACTAAAACCCTTCCCCTATGGCATTCGCAGTGTTTGCTCTCCTGGAACTGCTGAGACATTACTTCGGGAGAGCGGATGCTTAAGATGGTACAGTTCTAGATTTGTTCGTTTCTGTCTAGAGTTTTAGCTTTTTTTTTCTTTTTGCTCTAATATTGGGCGGACATACCTACTAATAGACTACCAATTATTCGGACTTTTCAGCATCAGCCCTACTATGTTCTCGGGAGTTATCGGTCCTAGGTTAGTTTCCAGTAATGTTCTTTCGCCATTCCATTTCATGCATTCAAAAAATGTGTGCTCGACGGTGTCAACTGCGCTACAATACATGCATTCACTACTTTCCGTGACTTTAAATTTCTCTCGATATGCTTGGAAGCATCCTTGCCCCGAGGTCAACTGTGTGAGATAATAATCGACTTCTCCGTGTTGTCTGGTCACCCATTTTCTAATGTCAGGGATTAGTCTCTGTGTCCATTCAGCCTTTCCATTGTTTTCTCTCCACTCCGATTGCCATCTATCCAAGGTAGTAAGTTTTGCATCGTTCTTTTCATTTCCATTTCTTATACTGGACCTTTCCTCCACCATTAGATGAATAGGTGGGATTCTGGCTATTACCAGAAGTGCTTTTGTTGAAATGGTTCTGTATTAGCTATTTTTAATGCGGCTTTCCTCTGCACTCTAAGCAGGATATTGCTGTATTTTTTCTTTGCAAGTGCTCTTTTCCATATCTCTGCCCCGTAGAGCATTATAGATAGTGCAACCGTGGCAAGAATTCTTCGGTATCCTTCTCGTGGTCCTCCGATATTTGGCATGAGCCTACTGATGTTGGCAATTGCCCTCCCCGCTTTTTTAGCCACATGCTTTACATGCGCACCCATTGTCATGTTCCTATTAAAATGTATTCCTAAATACTTTGCAGTTTCTTTGCTCGATATATTAATATTTTCAACAACGACAGTCACTTCCTTGACTGTTCTTCCCCCAGCCAGGATAACCACTTCGGTCTTTTGGGGAGCTAGATTAAGTTTCTTATCCTTTAGCCAGTCTGTTATATCTTGGATGGCGAGATTCGCAGCTGCCTCTAACGAGGCCTTGTCCTTCTCAACTGCAACTATAGAAAGGTCATCTGCGTAACCAATAAGCTTAAAGCCTCGTGGTACAGGCATGTTAAAGACACCGTCATAATAGATATTCCAGAGTGCAGGGCCAAGTACGGAACCCTGAGGGACCCCGCATGACACTGCCATTTCCTTTTGTTCTTCCACGTACAGTGCCCTGTCCTCCAGGTAGCTGGCTACAATATTGTAGACATGGGGAGAAATATTTCTTCTCCTCAGTTCCATTAATATTCCTTCCCAAGGTGCTGAGTTAAAGGCATTGCGGACATCAACTGTTATCAATACGCATCTTTTCCTACCTGCCCTCTCATTTGCCTCATCGGCCAGATTCTGGACCCTTTCTAAGGCGTCAATTGTTGATTTACCCTTTCGAAATCCGTACTGTTCTAACGATAAATTCCCTTTAAGCTCTATCTCTCTATTGAGTCTTTGGAGTACCAAGTGCTCCATTAGCTTGGCCAATACGTCCAGCAAACAAATGGGTCTATAGGATATTTGTCCCTGAACTCCTTTAGGTTTTTCAACTAGGACAAGTCGAGCCCTTTTCCTGTCTTTGGGAAATGTGCCTTGTATCCATGTGTGATTTATGACACCTAGAACTATGTCTGTTTCTTTCTGTACTATTGCTTTATTACCTCTGGGGGTATGTTGTCTGGGCCTGGTGATCTTTTGACTTTAATGTTATCGTTGGCAATTATGAGCTCTCTTTTTGTAAACGGCGTTACAGATGTTCCCATTTCCTTATTGGGTTTTCAGGAAACAGCTCTTTTGCAATCACCATCTGTTGTTCATCTTTAAGTACAACCGGAGATGATTTTATCCATTACTATTTTATATCCTAGGCCCCATAGATCTTGATCAACTTCGTTAATTAATTTTTTCCATGCAGTTCTTTTTGCATTAGCAATTTCCTTCTTGAGGATATTCCTAGACTCTTTGTATACTTCTGCACAAATTAGCTTTCGATTGCAGTTGTCGCTTTTGTTTGCTCTGGTTTTGGCTCTTTTTGCATTTATGCAAGCTGTTCTTTTAGATGCTACATTATCGTTCCAGCAGTATACAGGTTTTCTGTTCCGAAGTGAGCTTTTCCTTTTTAATACTTCGTTACATGCTTCTGTGAAAATACCTCCTTGTCTTGTCACGCTTATCTCTCCTTCGTGTGAATCTATCCTACGCCTGACAGCACTCAGGAGTGCATCACTTTTCTTCTGGTGGTATATCCAACCTTTGTTAGTTATGCCTGTCTGCCGTGGCGCGCCGACTTCTATTTCCCAAACAATATGTTGATGCAGACTGAGTGTCTCTGTTTCAAGAACTTTCCATTCCTTTATTTTACGCCCTATCTTTTCCGTGCTGAATGTTATATCGATAATTGACCTACTTGCTCCTCTCACAAACGTTGGTGACTCACCTTGATTGAGAATATTCAAGTCCCCTTCCGCTAGCCATTCAGACTATATCCTGCCTCTCCTGTCTTCCGTTTCTGATCCCCAGAGGAAGGATTTAGCATTAAAGTCTCCCCCAACGATTATTTCTTTTATATGTCCATTCATAGCTCGACGAAGAGGAGCCAGGAAATCTACGAAAGCATTCAGATCTACATTTGGAGAAATGTATGTCGCATATATGACTACGTCCTCAAATTCAGCCCATACAAATCCTGCGCCTGAGCTCTTGCTATTTACTTGTATACTCTTATTTCTGATCAGAATGGCTGCGTTTAGTTTATCATCGGTAAACAGTTCAGCTTTAATAGCTTTCTTACGATTTGGCTCTGCTATTATTATGACATCAACACGTTCATCTTCAGCTATCTTATGCATCAGATCCATGGCTTCTCTCCCTCTATCTATGTTTCCTTGTAATACTTTTATTTGGTACTTATAAGTCGGCTCCTTTTCTCCTTCCTCTGTTCATACAACAGCCTTCTATACTCTGGGCATCTCGTCGTGTCTGCTTTGTGACCTTCTGCGTTACATAGGTAACATTTTTGTGTGTTTTTACATTCTTTTCGAAAGTGACCCTTCTCTCCGCATTTGTGGCATAGGTCCATCTCGTTTTTCCATTTGCAGTTTTTTGCCATGTGTCCTACCCTGTGGCAGTTGTAGCATTTTGGTACAGTATCCAGTATTTTCACTCTCCACCTATTCCATCCTTTACCTATTTTTCCCGTACTGATCAAACGTTTTACTGTTTCATGTTCGGCGCTTATAAAGGCATATTTCTGTCCCCTTTCATTTGACTTTTCGGCTAACTTTACCTATAGCTCGTCTACTTGTCCTTTTATATTGTTTATCTCATCTTGGATAGCTTCCCTAACTTCTTCCTCGTGTACGGATTCATCTATATCTAAGAGCATGATTGTTTGTTTTCGTTTCTTATTCGAAACTACTGCCAAATCACCAATTTTTAATTTGAGAAGTTCTTTGAAATCTTGTTTGTTTTTTTCCTCATTGCTTCTAATCTTGATTTGTACCTCTCCTTTTCCTGTTTTATTTATGTTTTCAATAACTACCCCTCTTGTGTCGACTTCCTTTTTCATACTCCTAAGTATGTCTACGTATGTTTTCACCTCAGACGGCTTAAGTGTTATTGTTTCATGGTTATTGTATTTCTTCCTATTGATTTGAGTCATTCCATTGTTTGTAATTTTTATTTGAATTTCTACATCTTCTGTTCTGCTGGCATATTCGGCTATTTTTCTTATTTTGGTAGAGCTGATTCTGCTGTCCACAAGACACATAGGCATGTTTCTGCCTTTTCTCTTGGCGGAGCGTATAACATTTACCATGTTGGCATTTATTTCCATTTTGTCTCTTGGTGTACTCCCACCATCTTCTATCATAATTATATAGGTATAATTTTCTTCTTCGTTAAGAATGCACTCGTCATTAATAATTATGCAGCCTGTTTTACTGCAAACCATTTTTCCTTTCTTAAGATTTCCGCTCTTTATCAATTGACTCAGTTGTGAGATTTTCTCTAGCTTCTCCCTTATTGCCCTATCTTCTATGTCCTGCTTCTCTTTCAGTATAAAAACTTTGTCAACCTCTGTTTCGTTTTCCTGCGTTAGCTGGCACTTCTTATATAATTCTTCCGGCCATTTTTTCTCGATGAGATCCTCTAAATTCTCTTCGTTTAGCCTCTCCGTGAGTCTACTTTCCAGATCAATTACTAGTTTTTCTTTTTCTTCCTGGTGCTTGTCAATGGTTTGAGTTCCTTTTTCAACTTGCATTATATTAGTCCTTCCATTTGAAGTATTCCTCACTGCTTCCAGCAGTTCATCAAAAAATGTGATGGACGCTTCCAATCTTTTGCTTTGCGAAGCTAGCTTCCCCGTTGCGCTTTTGATTTCCTTTTTCGTATTCGGAACTTCCAGTAGTACTTGGTTTAAATTATTTATATCTTCGCGGTTTCGTTTAATGATTTCTTTGACGATACTGTATTCCCTTTCCATCCTTAGAACAAAGTCGTGCATGTCCGACTTCTCAGGCGTTTCGATTTTCTTCCTCTTGTTTCCTCTTTTGCTTTCCTTGCTCCCTCCATAGTTTGCTTCCTCCGTTTCGGATTGTATAAACTGTTCTCCTTGTGGTATATTAACACTTGTTGACGACGACCTGCTGCGTGGTGGAGTTCGCGCAATAGAGTCCCTTCTCTTGAATGGTTCGAAAACATTGTCGTCTTCCTTTCCCATAACGTGCGATTGGTCCCCCCCAGAATCCGCGGGACCAGCACCGATCACCAAGGCTTTCACTCGGTCGGAGTCGGCGGTGAGATTTTTACTCACCTGGGGTATATCTTTGTTTTGGTCACACATTTTTTTATTTGTTGGGGGCTGCCCCGGTCCAAATTCGTAGCTAGTTCGTCATGAGAAGTTTCCGATCCATTAGATGTGTATGTGTGTGGGTGTGTGTGCAAGTGTGTTCGTGTAATAGGGCAAGAGTGCGTGAGTGTGAATGACAATGAGACGTAGAAATCCCTAGCCGTCGTTTCCTAATAGCATCGGGGTCGGAAGAGAACAAGAGTGGGCCAAGAGAGGCCGATAGAAAGATTAAAGGACCTCACCCAGCAGCTGAAAGAAAAGAAGTGAGGACGAAGATTAGACGAGTTGGTCCACGGAGACGGTTTTTGCAAAGGATTTTGGGAGGGTTTATGCTCCCTCACCCTACTTATAGCCGCCTCTAACCAGGGCTCCAAGGACCCCTGGTTACTCCTCCCATAGCGCCCGATAGCCAGCTCAAGTAGTAGTAGTAGTAGTTTTTTTTTTCTTTTAGAGGAGAAACCGCTTGGCGCGAGGTCCACCCTGGTTGTGTCGGGCGCTACTCCGACTAAAACCCCTCTTTTTTTCTCCTTGTACTATTCCGGAAGTGCTTTTGGGCATAACGTCAGAATAATACTGGTCTTTCAATTCTCTCTGCTCTTATTGATCCCTTTCGTCTTTTTCCTTTCTATCCATTATTGCTTTTGCGAGATCCTCAACCGCTCGCCATGCTTGAAGACTTCTACAAATCGTCTGACCTAGGTTTTCGGTTGTTAGAGTTAGTCACAATTTGCTATTTGTTTCGGTCCTAATTCTGTTCCACCATTTACAGTAGAAGAACGTGTGCTCTACTGTATCTACTTCCTAGCAGTATCTGCAGCGGTCCGTTTCGGACTTTCCCATTCTTGCCGCGTAGCTACCAAACCTCCCACGCCCCGTCAAAAGTTGCGTCATGAAATAGTTTACTTGGCGGTGTTAACAACCAATCCACACTTTGATGTCCGGTATAATACTCTTAGTCCATTGTCCTACTGATTTCTCCTCCTGCCATCTTCGCTGCCACTCATCCACAATATCTGCCGTAATGTTTCGCTTTCTTTTCGATTGCTCTTTCATGGATGACCGTTCTTTCCTTCGCTTGGAGGTCTATTGGTATAGCCCCAGCTATGACCTGCAACGCCTTAATTCACACCGTCCTATATGCACAGATTACTCTTATTAGTAACTTTCTCTGTACCTTTTCGATCTGTTTACGATACTTTTCCCTTCTTAATGCAGTGTAGCATATCGGCGCCGCATACAGTACAATGGAGTATATTACCCCGCCTATGATGTTCCTTTTTAAAGTGCGTGGCCCACCTATATTTGGCATTAATCTTGCTAGCCTCGCTGCTCTTTCTTCTGCTTTTGTAGTTACCGATTTTAGGTGTTCTGCGAATGTACCATTGTCGTTTATCAGAACACCCAGGTATCTAACTGCTCTACTTGGTGTTATTACTGCTTCTTTCAGCCTGAATCGAACATTTCGCCATTTTCTTGGTCCCTTCATGATGACCGCTTCGGTTTTTTGTGGTGCCAGTTCTAGCTTATTGTCGTTTATCCAGTCATCTATACGTCTTAACGACTCGTTTGCACTGAACATGAGTTCATCCTCTTCATCTGCCCTAACTATCAAAGCCAAATCTTCTGCAAAACCGACCGTTGTCGACCCCTCCGTTAGCTCTAATTTTAGTACTCCATCGTACAGGACATTCCAAAGTGTTGGGCCCAATACTGATCCCTGCGGAACTCCCATCGTCACATCGATTTCTTCCTCTTTGCCTATCTTAATCTTTCTTTCCTTAAAGTAGGTCACTATTAGGTTAACGAGGTAGGATGAGATATTTCTTCTTCTCAACTCGTTCACTATAATGCTCCATGTAGCGGTGTTAAATGCATTCTTTACTTCTAGTGTGATCAGCACAACCCATCTTTCCTTTGCATCTCTCTTTGTCAATAATACTCTTTCGATGGCTTGCAGCGTGGATTTCTTCTTTTGAAACCCATTCTGATTTTTGGACAGACCTTCGCATCCCGCTATTTCTTCTTCAAGTCTGCCTCTTATCAGGCTTTCGTAGAGTTTGCTTAATGTATTTAGTAAGCAGATTGGTCTGTATGCTGATGGGTAATGTGGTTGTTTGCCTCCTTTTAGTAGCAACACAAGTCTAGCTATCTTCCAGCTATTGGGTTGAATTCTTGTTTCTGTACCAGTCCATTTATGGCGCTACGCAAGCTGCATATTCGATTGCTTCCGATTCCATCGACACCTGCCGCCTTATCTAGCTTCATTTTTCCTATTTCCTTTTCCATTTCCTCCCTAGTGAACGGCTGTATATAGGCATCCGATGTTCTTACTTGTAGTTCGTCTTTTCTGTATGGAAAACGCCCTTCTGCTATAACCCTTTTTTGTTCTGCTGTCAACTCTACTGGCATTCTATTTGTTAGCCTTCCTGTCGCTATCTTATATCCCTCTCCCCACATGTCCCCGTTCAAATCGTTGCAAATATCTTTCCAACAGTTTCTTTTGGACAACCTAATGAGTCGCCCCAGTTCCGTTCTTGCCTCTCTGTACTCTTTCTTTATTTGTTCAGTTTCTTCGCCCGTGCCATTTGCCCTCGTGAGTCTTCTTCTCTTTTGATTGCATATCTTTCGCTGCTCTCCTATTTCATTGTTCCACCAATATGGTACCCTGTTTCTTCCCGCTACTCGTCTTTGTACTTGGCTGCTAATGTATGCTTCTTTTAGTAGTTTGGTCATATATTCTGGCGTATTTATAGCTTCATCCTCCGTTTTACCTAGCAGTTTCCATTCCAGGACAGTTTTAAAAACTTCCCAGTCATTAGAGACTTTCGTCTTTTCTATCTTGTTATATTTTTTACTAAGTTCTTCGATTTGGAAGTATATATAGCGATGGTCACTGAGGGTCTCTTCCTCCAGTACTCGCCAGCCTGATATTTTCTTTGCTACCTTCTGCGTCGAGCATGTGATGTCAATATATGATTCATAGGTACCTCTGGTAGATGTTGGAATCAGGCCAGTGTTATGTACCATCAAATCTCGGGTTGCCATCCATTCCGTCCAATATTCGCCTCTCTCGTCCGTTTTCGGTGATCCCCACTGTGGAGACTTAACATTCAGGTCCCCCAATATGATGCTTTCTTCCCCTGAAGTCCTGCTATCTTGCATTATTTTATCGACCTCAATTTTAAAGTCTTCTAAAGGAATATTGGGTAAGCTGTAACAGCAGAAATGGTTGAGCTCTTTAAAGGATATACATAGGTATCCCTCTTCTGGCCTTATATTCAATACGTCTATTTTTTTATTCAGGAAAAGTACTGCTATATTGCATCTTTTATCCTTTATCCAATTGCTTCCGGACACTATCTTTTTATTTGGTTCACTGGCGATCAAAATATCTATTTCCTTCTCCATTGCCGTTGAATATGCCATGTCGTGACTGCTTTGCGATCTCATTAAGTTTGTTTACAAGATTCGTATGGGTTGGGGATGCATATTTTTATAATTTCTTCCGTCTTCCTTCCTCCGCTTTCTTTCTGAAATAGGGACACTTGAATTGGTCAAAACGATGACCTCCTTTATGATACTTCCTGCAGAAGGGGTCAGCTTTGCATTCTTTGGTTTGGTGACCTGCTACCCCACAATTTAGGCATTCGTTTCTCCGGTCTGCTTCCTCGCTACACTCAAAAGCTCTGTGTCCCAGTTCTAGGCATCTATAGCAACTTAGTAGCAGTAGCAGCAAGTAGTAGTAGTAGTAGCAGTAGTAGTAGTAGTTTTTTTTTTTTAGGGATTAGGAAATACATATCTGAATACTCCCAGAGTTTCGGTGTTCTGTTGCTCTGGGCTTTGTGGGACTCCGGCGTGGCCGACCCACTAAAACTCTTCCCCTATGGCATTCACAGCGTTTGCTCTCCTGGGACTGCTGAGGCATTACTTCGGGAGAGCGGATGCTTAAGATGGTACAGTTCTAGATTTGTTCGTTTCTGTCTAGAGTTCTAGCTTTTTTTTCTTTTTGCTCTAATATTGGGCGGACATACCTTCTAATAGACTCCCAATTATTCGGACTTTTCAGCATCAGCCCTACTATGATCTCGGGAGTTATCGGTCCTAGGTTAGTTTCCAGTAATGTTCTTTCGCCATTCCATTTCATGCATTCAATAAATGTGTGCTCGACGGTGTCAACTGCGCTACAATACATGCATTCACTACTTTCCGTGACTTTAAATTTATCTCGATATGCTTGGAAGCATCCGTGTCCCGAGGTCAACTGTTTGAGATAATAATCGACTTCTCCGTGTTCTCTGTTCACCCATTTTCTAATGTCAGGGATTAGTCTCTGAGTCCATGCAGCCTTTCCATTGTTTTCTCTCCACTCCGATTGCCATCTATCCAAGGTAGTAAGTTTTGCAACGTTCTTTTCATTTCCATTTCTTATACTGCACCTTTCCTCCACCATTAGATGGATAGGTGGGATTCTGGCTATTACCAGAAGTGCTTTTGTTGAAATGGTTCTGTATCCTCTAGCTATTTTTAATGCGGCTTTTCTCTGCACTCTAAGCAGGATATTGCTGTATTTTTTCTTTGCAAGTGCTCTTTTCCATATCTCTGCCCCGTAGAGCGTTATAGATAGTGCAACCGTGGCAAGTAGTAGTAGTAGTAGTAGTAGTAGTAGTAGTAGTAGTAGTAGTAGTTTTTTATGACAGGGTTAAAAAGTCTTCTAAAGACATACGGCTTTTGTAACGATCTCAGGCAACCGTGCGTGTGGGATTCGTTCCCTCGAGGGATACGCCTACCCACTAAAAAAATTCCCCTGTTTGTGCTCCCTTGCATTCTGGAACCGTTTTACAACATCTCTTCACGAATGCAGAGTGGTATCTATCTTTGCATATTCTGTCTCTCGTTACGGTCCTTTTCTTTCTGTCTCATGATTCGTCGTATTAATGTTTGTATGATATGCCATTTGGTTTCGTTCTCGATAAGATGTGCTGTCAGGTTTTCGGGGTTTAGTTGGTGTCCTAGGGTCAGGTAGGTCTCTTGTCTGAAGATATCCCACCTTCCACAGTAAAAAATTGTGTGATCCGGTGTATCCCTCTCTTGACAGTAGATACACGCATCGTTGGCTGCTACTCCAATGGATTGTAGGTAAGTATGAAATGACCCGTGTCCCGTTAAGGCTTGAGTCATGAAGTAATCGGTGTTCCTGTGTTTGCACTCGAGCCATGGTTGTATCCTGGAAATTAGTCGTGTGGTCCACTGGGGCCTTGCATACTCGTTATTCCATCTTTCCTGCCACACATCAAGTATTTTTTGTATTCCCTCTTCTTGATTTCTATCTTGTCGCCAACGGTTTCGTAAACATTTCTTCTTTCGACAGCTTGAAGATCCACTGGAATGATACCAGTTATGACTTGTAGGGCCTTGGTGGAAACTGTGCGATAACTGCTTGCAACCCTTAGCAGTATTTTCCTTTGGGCTCTGGTCAGTTTGTCTCTGTGTTTGGCAGTATTCATCGCCGCATACCACACTGGCGCGCCGTACAAAAGGATCGAGTGAACCACCCCACTCAACACTCGTCTCATTACTGCTCAGTATTATCCCCAAATATTTTACCGACTGGCTAGGGGCTATTGTTATACCGTTTATTTCAAAGATGATGTGTCTTCCACCCTTTAGGATTACTGCCTCGGTTTTTTCTGGAGCAAGATCAAGTTGGTGATGCAGCAGCCACCTATTTATCCTCCACAATGCCTCATTCGCTCTGAGGGACAGGAAATTCGCATCTTCTGCTTTTACCCGTACGGCCAAGTCATCAGCAAAGCATATTAATCGGACTTTATCTCCTAGGTCCTGTCTGAGAATTCCATCGTACAGAATATTCCATAGTGTAGGTCCCAATATCGAGCCTTGCGGTACACCGCACGTCATCTGTCTTTCAGTCCCTGCAATCTTCAGTGTTCGATTTTGAAAGTAACTTTCAATTATATTAATTAGATAGTTTGAGATGTTCAGGTCTTTTAGCTTTTGGATGATGATGCTCCACGTTGCTGTGTTAAAGGAATTTCTGATGTCCAATGTAACCAGTGCACACCACTTCTCCACGGATTGTCTGACTGCGTTCAATACGGATTCCACTGCCTGTACTGTACTTTTTCTTTTAACGAATCCAAACTGGTCCTCAGATAAGCCACCATTTTCTTCCACCACCCTCTCCAGCCTGCCTCTTATCATGGCTTCAAAAAGTTTGCCCATGGTATCCAGAAGGCAGATGGGTCGGAACGCAGAGCTATCCTCCACTGACTTGCCACTTTTCAGTAGAAGGCACACCCTTGCCATTTTCCATCTATCCGGAAACACTTGTTCCTGTAGCAAGTTATTAAATACTGCGAGTACGAAGGCCGGAGATGTCTCGATGACCTTCTTCACTGCTTCGGGTGGTATGCTATCTGGTCCCGGAGCTTTGCCGGTTTTCATCGATTTTTTTGCCACATTCAGTTCTTCTCTTGTAAACTCCTCGACATTTTCAGCAACCTCTCCCCTGGTCCACTGGTCGCCTTTCAGGGAAAAAGGCCCTCTACTATTTCGATTTTCTTCTCAGCTGCAAGATTATAGGGCATCGTTGGGTTTTTCAGGTATTTAACTGCTATCTTGTACCCGTTACCCCATGGGTTGTTATCCAGTGCCTCGCAGAGATCCCTCCAGTATTGTGTTTTGGATCTGCTTATTAGTTTTTTCAGTTCTCTTTTCTTTGATTTATACTCTTGGGCTAGGTCTTGATAATGAACGTTGTTCTGGAGAGGACGTGCGTTATGACGCGTTAGGTTTCTTCTAGCACTAATGCATTCCCGTCTTTTTTCTTCTATTTCCTGGTTCCACCAGTAAGGCACCATCGCGTTTCGGGTGCTGCCTCGATTTATCCGGCTACGTTGATTTAAGTATTTCCATACATTCTTCAAGGGTGGCGGCACGGGTGTTATCCATGGCGTCCAATCTGTCTGTTAGTTTCTGTCGGAATACTTCATCTCTTAAAAACAACTTTTGTTTTTCCAATTTTCTTTTTGGTTTTGTTTGATTGTCCATTTCAAAGACTATAAGACTGTGATCGCTGATTGGTTCATCTTCTAGAACTGTCCAGTTGCGGATATTCCTTGCCACACCCTGTGTTGAACACGTGATATCGATAAAGGACTGACTTTGTCCTCTTATAAAAGTCGGTTTTCCTCCTTTATTATGTATAACAAGATCTAGAGCGTCCATCCACTCCGTAAAAAACTCTCCTCGACTATCCGCTACCGGTGAACCCCACCTTGGTGACTTGATGTTCATGTCGTACAGGATAAGGCATTCTCCTGGTTGGTTCCTGACCGTGTTCATTAGGGTGTCTATGTAGGTTTTGATATCGTTAATTGGTATATTGGGAGAACAGTAACAGCAATAAATATTAAGAAGGTTGAGTTTAAATCTCACGAAGCCATCTTCTCTGTAGACCCTCTCTACTGCAAGGTTTCTATTTTGAAAGTAGATTGCAACGTTCGTGTTCTTATCCGTTACCCATTTGGAATCTTGAATGATTTTCCGGTTCGGCTCGCTAACTACTATGATATCCACCACCTCTCTCATTGCCACAAGATAGGCCATGTCATGGGCTGGTCTTGACCTGTTCAAGTTTGTTTGTAATATCTTCATTTTAATGTTGATATTCCTTCGATACCAGCCTATTTAGTGATCTTCTAAATAGGGGACATTTGGACGAGTCAGGTCTATGTTCGTCGGACCCACAATTGGCGCAGTAAGGCTGCTTAGTGCATCCTGACACCTTGTGGTCTTTCGAGCTGCAATTGTAGCAAATTTCCGCACAGTCTATGTTTTTACACTTCTGAGCTTTTTGGTCGGGTTTTAGGCATTTGAAGCATCTATTCATTTGGATTCTTTCTCTTATACGGAAATTTACCTATTCTTGTGAGTTCTGAGGTATCTATGGTGTCCCTGAAAGCTATTGTCACTGCCTGGTTTCCGTCTCGCATGGGATGCAGTTCGCCCACTGTGAGGTCATCCTCTGTAGCATTGATTAGCTTCTTTAGTTCCTCTTCTACTTCTGCCTTCGTGGTTGTTGCATCAAGCCCGTAAACATGTAGTGTTTTTGAACTTTTTCTAATGATAACTCTAGACTCTGACAGTTGTTGTCTGATTTCTTTACCCAGTGCGTATGGGTTTCCTTGGCCCCTTTCAAAAATAAGTTGCAGGTCTCCTGCTGCGGTTTTCCTAAATCTGTCGATTTTTATGCCCGTCTTTTGGATATCTATCTTGTCTTTAACGCTTCTCACAAATTCTGCATAGGACTTTTCTCCAGCTTTTATTATTATGTCATCCCGGCGTGGATATTCCTTTTTCTGTGTTGCTGACTGTTGTCGCGTAATTCGTTTGACTGTCTTAGGTACCATGTACTTTATGTTCATTTCAGTTTTGCGAAGTACATGTTCTTCAGGCGTAACTAGCGCAAGTTCTCTGATCTGGTTTGTGTCTAGTATTTCTTTCATTGACTTGATAAGAATGTGGAAGCTCGTCATGTCATTTACTTCATTCTGGTCGACATTATATGGAAGTAAATATACCGTTTTCTTTCGGCCTTTTAGTGTCATTGTTTTACTAACAGTTGCTTCACTAATAATGAATTCAATATGACCTTCCTCGCATCCCTCCTCGATCAATTCCCTGATTTCGGGGAACTTATTGAACGCATCTTTGGCGATTCCCTTATCTCCCTTCTCTTTGGGGTCGATAACGAGTGCTATATCCCCGATTCCTCCAGTTTTGAACGGATTTCCCTCCGCAGTTGTGACCTTCTTGAATATATCAGTCGGCCAGTCTCTGTCAATGACTTTTGCGAGCCCTTGAAACGTTTCTTCATTATCCAGAATCGTTTGAATTTGATGGAAATTTTGCCCTCTCAGGTTTTCGTCTTCCGTCTGTGTGCCCATGTCTCTTGTTTTAATAGATTATGTTCTGTGGTGATTATCTGGGGCTTGCGTTGCAGTTTCTACGCTCTGCATATGCAGCTGTTCCTTGGCGGCTTTCTTCTCCTTTGGATAAGTCACCACATCATTAAACCTTCGGCCCAACACGTCGATCTGGAAGGCAATGCTTCCGACAGCTTTCTTTATGTCTGCCTTTGTATTTGGGACATTTTTGATGACTACCTGCAGATCGTTGGCAGTTTGTTTTAATTTGTCGAGCATTTCTTTAAGTTCGATGCTTTCGTCGAGAGGGTCGTATTCTCGACTCCTTTTCATACTGGTTCCTTCTCTCCGAAACGCTTGACTTATATCACTCGCTACACTTCCCACTGAGCTACTTGATCCCCTTCTTGACAGGGGCGGAGTTCTCGAGATAGATGATCTTCTCGCGAAAGGGTGTTGGTATGCTATTTCTACATCCGCTCTTTTCTTTTGGCTGTGTAACTGACCCTTCCCAGAATCCATAGGGCCGGTACCGACCATCGGGGCTTTCACCCCATCTGAATCGGTGGTGAGAGTATCACTCACCTGGGGTACACGTTCCTTTGTTTTATCACACATTTTTTCTGGGTTTGTTTGGTTTTTTTTCGGGTATCCTTCCCTTGCCTGACTGCCTTCCCCTCGGCTATGAACCCAGTCTGCCCATGTGCAGCCGCCCGCTTCGGGTCAGACGCTGCGTTTGATGTCTCTCTTAGTCTGGCTTCTCCCTCGAGACCTCTTCGGCATGGGTGACCCTGCTGGTAGCTAAGCTACCGCCGACATAGCTCCCAAGTTCGTAGAAGCACGCAACCCCCCCCCCCCCCCCCCCGGCACCTCTTGGTGCCTCTACGACAAGGTGGAGACATCTTCGGGGGAGAGTAGTAGTAGTAGTAGTAGTAGTAGTAGTGGTAGTAGTAGTTTTTTTTTATGGGTTTAGGAATCTGCTATCAGACATCCGAGCTTGGCACATAGCGGTCTAGGTTGCCCGGATAGTGTCGGGTTGGCGCTATCTCCAGTAGTCACCGACCGACTAAACCCTTTCCCCTTGCCTATCAGTGTACGTATCCCTGGAACTGCGTGGGCATTACTTCGGGGATCGTCAGGCTGCACTATAGTTGTTCTAGTCACAATCTCGTTATCCTTCTTGCGTCTTGTTCCTTTCTTCTGATAATCTTTTCTGCAAGCACGCAAATTTGACACCAGTTTTCATGGTTGAGTAGCATGTTTTGTATAATGTTGTCCGGTGTAATCTCCCCCATTCTTTGTGTCACATTATTTCTTTCCTCTCTCCACATAGAGCAATCAAAAAATGTGTGTTCGACAGTATCCACATCTGTGCAATACATACATGTTACGCTGTCTGCTACTCTGAATCTTTGTCTGTAGGCCTGAAAGCAGCCATGACCCGTCAGCAGTTGTGTAAGACAGTACGTCGTTTCGCCATGCTTTCTTGTTAGCCAAGGTTCCAGTGAAGGTATCAATCTTTGGGTCCAGCGACCCGTGTCAGCCTCTTCATCCCATTCCTGCTGCCACCTTGTAGTGGTCCTCTGTCTTGCTGTGCTCCTCGGTTCACCTTGTTGAACAGCTATTGTTTCCTCCGTCAGTAGGTGTATTGGTGGAGTTCTGGCCAGAACCAGAAGGGCTCTGGTCGACGAAGTTCTGTACGCGCTCACGATCCTGATTGCTGCTTTTCTCTGTACTCTCATCAAAGTCTGTGCATACACTTTTCTATTCAGTCCTCTTTTCCATATGGTTACACCGTAAAGCATTATAGAATTTACAACGGAACACAGTATCCTCCTGATGCTTTCTTTTGGGCCTCCTATGTTTGGTAATAGCCTGCTTATATTTCCAATAGCCTCACATGCTTTTTCCGCTATTATTCTTATATGTTTACCCATACTCATATTCCTATCAAAGTGTATACCCAGGTACTTTATGAATTCCTGGCTGTAAATCGTTACATTTTCAACCTTTATCGCGAGGTCTTTGACCATACGACCTCCCGCCAGAATTACTACTTCCGTCTTCTCCGGTGCTAGAGTAAGTCTCTTGCTTTTCAGCCATTGTACTATCTCTCTGAGGGTGTTGTTTGATGTTTCTTGTAGTCCTTCTCCATCCTTGCTCACCACCACTATTCCAACATCGTCGGTGTACCCTATAGTTTTAACTCCTCTAGGGATTGGCAGCCTTAGTATACCGTCGTAGTACACATTCCAGAGTGTTGGGCCAAGAACAGATCCCTGAGGTACCCCGCATGTCATTTCCAACTTCATGTGTTTTCCTACTAGAAGCTGTCTATCCTCTAGATAGCTAGCTATCAGATTGTAGACATACGGTGCTATGCCCAAACTTCTGAGCACCTGCAATATACCTTCCCATGGGGCAGAGTTGAAGGCATTTCGGATATCTATGGTAATCAGGGCGCACCATTTACAGCCGGCCCTTTCATTTGCCTCATCCGCTATTTCTTGCACCATTTCTAGCGCCCTGGTAGCAGACTTTCCTTCTCTAAAACCAAACTGGTTTTCAGAGAGGCCTCCTTTTAAGTCGGTTTCCCTTTTTAGTCTGGCAAGGAGTAGCTGTTCTAGCAGCTTCCCTAGAACGTTAGTGAGACAAATGGGCCTGTGTGCCGTTGCGTTTTGACCCTGCTTATTTTTTTTCTAATAGCAGTAGGCCATAGGCCGTTGCAGATCTTCAGCATTGTTACAGGGTGGTTTCTGACTACTGCTTTAATGATCTCGGGTGGGAGACCGTCCGATCCTGGTGCCTTCCTGTCCTTCATTCTGTTGTATGCCTCCAGTAATTCTTCTTCAGTTAGCTCAGGGATCTCATATTTTTTGACGCCCAGTCTTTCCCACTTGGCAACTATATCATTGGGAAATAGTTTCTTTGCCACTTCAAGCTGTTTTTCGTCACTTAGGTCATTCTTTGTACTCGACCTTATTTTGTTCATGACAATCTGGTATCCTTTGCCCCAAGGATCTCGGTCCACCTCTTCAACGACCTCCTTGCAGGCTTTTTTCTTGGCATCATTAATAGATTTTTTTAAGTTGGTTCTACATTCCATATATCGATCTTGGTTTATTCTCTGGAGAGCTGGATCTCCCTTCTTGTTCACCCTGGTCACAGTTCTTCTAGCGAGTATACACTCCTTTCTCTTTATGGCCACTTCCTCCGACCACCAGTATACAGGTGTTTTATTTCGGAGTGTTATTTTCTTTAATTCCAAAGGGGGACAAAGAACACAAAGTCAAAGTCACAGTCAATGTATTGTGTATTTAATGGTTACACGTGTTTCGCCTTACGGCATCATCAGACCTTACTTATGTAAACGACAACCACAACGCTCACAAGTTAAAATGATAATATACTGTTGGTGTTTCATTTACAACTCAAGTTCTTTTCTTTGGTAGGAACCTGTCACATGCTTTCTTCAGCATGGTGCCCAGCTTTCCTGCATCGATAACCTTGTGATTGAGTGCACTCGCTAGATTTCCAAACTCATCAGTCACTTTGCTGAATCTGTCCTTTTTCACAGTCCACCCTCTGTAGGCCGTATCTTTGGCTGATTCGCGGCTTTCTTCGACAATTTCGTAAAAAATGTACTGATGCAGACTTAGGGATTCTGCATCTAGTACCTTCCAGTTGCGGACTTTATTGCTTATGCCTCTGGTGCTAAAAGTGAGGTCTATATACGAACAGCGGCGCTCTCTAATAAAGGTTGGTTCATCCCCTTGGTTATTTATCCTGAGGCCTTCCTCTTAAAATCACCGCATACTACTATTTCCTTTACGTGACTTTTCATGTCTACCCGAAGTGCCATCAGGAATTCAGTAAAACATTGCAGCTCAATATTTGGGGATATGTAGCAACCAAAAACAATAACGTCTTCAAATTCGATCCATATATAGCCATTTTCTGCACCTTTACCCAGGATGTTCATTTGGTGATTTCTTATAATTACTGCAACATCCAGCTTGTAATCCATAAAGAGTTTGCTATTAATTGCCTTTTTACGGTTAGGCTCAGCCAAAATCTGCCCCCACATCCTCCGCAGCCTTATATATGAGGTCCATTGCGTCCCTCCCCCTATCGATGTTGATTTGTAGAACTTTTATTTTTGGCTCGAGACTGATGTCCTTCTCTCCAACCTCTGCACCTGCAGCAATCTTCTGAATTCCGGGCATCTACCCGTCTCCGCCTTGTGACCTTCTATGTGACACAGATAGCATCTTGCGATATTGCGGCATTCCTTTTTCATATGTCCTTCCTGCCGGCAGTTATGGCACAGTTGTACCGCACCTTTTTTACTGCATTTGTTCGCTATGTGACCCACTCTGTGACAATTAAAGCACTTTGGAAGCGTCTCGATTTCCCTAGTCCTCCAGCGATGCCACCCATTTCCAACGTATCTTTTATCAATTAATGCAGCTGCTATATTTGCTTCTGTTGTTACAAAAGCCCTCTTCAGACCTCTTTCATTTGCCGTGTCTAGTAATTTGACTTGGGCTTGCTCTCTCCCCATGTTAGTTAGTTCCATTTTAATTAATTCTGTTACCTCTTGTTGTTGTGTTGCCTCATCTATGTCTATTAGCATGACAGTTTTCTTTTTTTGTCTTGTGTTAATATCCACCTCCTTCTCAAGTTTTGTTTTGATGAGTTCCCTAAAATCTATTGTATTTTTTTCCTCCTTTCCTTTTATTTTAATTTGCACCTCTCCCTCTTTTGTTTTACTTATCCTTTCAATGGTAACATCCTGTATATCAACTTTTTCCTTCAAGCTTTTTATAATTTCCGAGTAGGTTCTTCCACCGGTTTGTTTAAAAATCAGTGTCTCTTCATTTGTCTTCTTTCTGTTAGCCCATTGTTCCTTATTCCCCAATGTGCTTTGTCTCCCTATCTTGGCTATACTAATTGCTATCTGGGTGCATTTATCTCGACATATATGCTCAAGTAGCTTCCTTATCTTCGTCCCATTTATGTTGTTGTCTACTAGGCAAATAGGTATCTTTCTCCCCTTGTCTCGAGCAATCTCGATTATTTGAGTAATTTTTTGTTTTATGTCTATTACGTCTCTAAATGTTTCTCCTCCCGCTTCAGTCACGACAATATACATGAAACTTTCTTCGTCTGTGACGAGATCATCTCCCATGATTGTGCATGTTGTCTGGCTACATATCATATTCCCATGTCCTATCTTTCCCGTTTGCAGCATTTGTAAGAGTTTGGGTTTTTTTTCAATCCGCATCTTGATGTCGCGGTCTTCGATGTGGCCTACCTTAAGGATTACTATATGATCTTGCTCGCTTTTCTGCCCAGAAAAGATATGGCACATTTTAAAATTCTCTTCTTGCCATTTCCTGTCCAGAAGGTTACGTAATTCATCATCATTTTTTACATTTGCGATTTCGTCTTCGATGACCTCAAGATATTTCTTCCTTTCAGATTCCTGCCTACGTACGGTCTGGGTACCAGTTTCTGCTGTTTGCTTAAACTTCGTAGTGTCCCGCAATTTTCCCATTTTTTCCGTCCTTTCTAGAATAGTAGTAGTAGTAGTAGTAGTAGTTTTTTTTTTTAGAGGGGAAACCGCTTGGCGCCAGGTCCACCCTGGTTGTGTCGGGCGCTACTCCGACTAAAACCCCTCTTTTTTCTTCCTTGTACTATTCCGTAACTGCTTTTGGGCATAACGTCAGAATAGTACTGGTCTTTCAATTATCTCTGCTCTTATTGATCCCTGTCTTTTTCCTTTCTCTCCATTATTGCTTTTGCGAGATCCTCAACCGCTCGCCATGCTTGAAGACTTCCACAAATCGTCTGACCTAGGTTTTCTGTTGTTAGAGTTAGTCCCAATTTTCTATTTGCTTTGGTCCTAATTCTGTTCCACCTTTTACAGTAGAAGAACGTGTGATCTACTGTATCTACTTCCTCGCAGTATCTGCAGCGGTCCGTTTCGGACTTTCCCATTCTCGCCGCGTAGCTACCAAACCTCCCATGCCCCGTCAAAAGTTGCGTCATGAAATAGTTTACTTGACGGTGTTTACAACGAATCCACACTTTGATGTCCGGTATAATCCTCTTAGTCCATTGTCCTACTAATTTCTCCTCCTGCTATCTTCGCTGCCACTCATCCACAATATCCGCCCTAATGTTTCGCTTTCTACTGGGATCGACGATTGCTCTTTCATGGATGACCGTTCCTTCCTTCGCTTGGAGGTCTATTGGTATAGCCCCAGCTATGACCTGCAACGCCTTAATTGACACCGTCCTATATGCGCAGATTACTCTTATTAGTAACTTTCTCTGTACCTTTTCGATCTGTTTCCGATACTTTTCCCTTCTTAATGCAGTGTACCATATCGGCGCCGCATACAGTACAATGGAGTATATTACCCCGCCTATGATGTTCCTTTTTAAAAAGTAGTAGTAGTAGTAGTAGTAGTAGTAGTAGTTTTTTTTCCTTGAGAGGAACGCTCATGCTCACCACGCGACTATTTCACGCGTGGTAGTGTGGGACTCAGGAGCTCTTGTTCGTGCCTACCCACCAAAACCTCTCTTTCTACCCTCCCGTTAGGAAGGTGGTTAGGCTGGAAACCGCTTTCGCATTACTTCAGCCTGGCCCTTGGTGCGGCTTTAAGTGGCCGCTGCAGCCTGCTGGTCTAGCTTCTTAGCTTTTAGCACATCTTCTGCGAAATGCATGATAGCTTCCCATTTTTGCTCGGAAATGATCATAAGGGCAATTACGTTTTCCGGTTCCAGTGTCTCTCCTATGGCCGCCTTTGCTGTGTCCCTTTCGGTGGACCATCTATTGCTGTGGAAGAACGTGTGGTTTGCGTCGTCGATCTCAGTTGTGCAGTATTTGCACAAGGGGCTGTCTAACAGTCCCATGCCGTGTAAATATGCATTAAACACCCCATGTCCAGTGAGTAGTTGCGTCAGATAGAAGTTGGTTTCTACGTGTTTGCAGTCGGTCCATTTTTGTAGGTCCGGGATGAGTTTGGCCGTCCATCTTCCTGTTTCTGCGCTCATCCATCTGCGTGCCCATTCGTCATACGTTTTCTTCCGCTCGAGTGCCCTGGTGTCATTATTGAGAGTGCCCGTTGTCCGATGGTTATAAAGTCTCTTGCGCTCTTTCGTCATTAAGTCTATTGGTGGGGTCTTAGCTATCACGAGTATCGCCGCTTCGGAGACTGTGCGGTATGCGCAGGCAACTCGAAGGGCGGCTCTCCTCTGTACTGCGGCAAGTTGCCTTCTGGTTTTCTCGTAGACCAGCTGGTCCGCCCAAATTTCCGCTCCGTACAGCATGATCGAGTGGGCTACGCTGAGTAGCAGCCGTCTTTTTGCGTAGCGAGGTCCGGTGGTGTTGAGCATGATCTTTGAAAGTTTTGCAACAACATTATTGGCTTTATCGGCTATGTTGGATATGTGCTCCCGGAAGGTTAATTTTTCATCAAGCTGCAGGCCCAGATATCGAACGGAATGCTTGGCCTCGATGTTTGTTTCTCCGATGTTAACCGCGAAAGGTTTGTCGAACCAGCGCTGCCTGGTGAGGATAACCATCTCGGTTTTGTTGGTTGCTAGTTCCAAACTGTGACGTTTTAGCCAGTCGTTTAGTCTTCTGATTAGATAATCCATCTTTTTGCGGGCATCCGCTTTACTGTCAGCTAGGATGAGTCCCGCGACATCATCTGCGTATCCAACAAGGTGAATATTCTCTGGTAGAACTGTCTTGAGCAGGTCGTCGTACCGTGCGTTCCAGAGGTCTAAGCCTAGGACTGCACCTTGCGGGACGCCGGCTGTACTTCGGTGTGGCGTTTGCCCTCTGTTGTGTCATATTCTAGTTCTCTCTCCCGGAAGTAATCGTCGACTATGTTTTCTGAAGCCGTGCTGGTTTTCTGAAAGCCCTCCAGCTCTTTCTAAAGCGGCTGATAGGCGGGTTTTGATTAACTTCTCTAGAAGCTTACCTGTGATGTCCAGCATGCACAGGGGCCTGTATGAGGACGATGAGATCGGCAGGCCTTTGCCATTATCAAGAAGTACGAGCCGTTGACGCTTCCATCTTCTGCTAAAGGTGCCGGTTGAGAGGCCGGCGTTGTACATATCCAGTAATATGTCAGGGCATTCTCTGGTTATTGCCTTGACGACACTCGTAGGAATGCCATCCGGTCCAGGGGCTTTGCCTGCTTTGAGAGTGCCCACAGCATGCTGTAATTCCTTTATTGTAAAAGGGGGCGCCGGTGAAGGCGTCCGGTTTTCCCTGGGAGGTCTTCGGGGATGGCGAGGAAATAGGTCCTCTATAATCTTTCCGACCATATTGGGTTCCATAGTGGGTACGGGGCCTTGCTTGCCTAGTCCTTTGACGGCAATCTGGTATGATTTACGCCATGGGTCCTCGCCAAGTTCGGCGCATAGCTTCCTCCAGCTTTGCCTTTTGCTGCTTTTGATTGCTATTTTCAGAACTTTCTTAGCACTATCGAGTTCGACGGTCAGTGTGTCAAGTTGCCCAGGCTGGCGTTTGCGGTTAGCTCTAACGGTTTTACGGCGTAGTTCTAAGCATTTTTTCCTGAGCTCACTGATCTCCGTATTCCAGCAGTGATTTGGTCGTCTTCTTCCTCGCCTGGATGTAGTGGGCATGGACTCATTGCAGGCCGCCGCGATGAGGGCCATCGTCCCCTCTACGAGGGCCTCTGTGTCTGATCTGGTAATATCAGGCTCTTTAGCTGTGGGTTGCCATCTATTCTTGAGGAAGTTAATGAGTTTCGATTCGTCCAGTTTCTTCTCGTTCCAGCTACTTCGCATGTTTTTAACGCCTGCACTATTGTGTTTTGCGTTGGCGATCACGAATTGGATGTATTGATGGTCACTAGCACTGTAATCCTCCAGGACTTTCCAGCTCGCTATAGTGGCAGCAGTGTTCGGTGTGGCGAAGGTGACGTCGATGATCGTCCCGCGATAGCCAGGTCGTTGAGTTACCTTCGTTGACTACAACAAGGTCGAGCCGGGCTGCCATGTCCGTCACTTCGTTTCCCCGGGTGTCGCTCCAGTCCATGCCCCATTCCGTTGACTTGGCGTTGAGATCTCCAGCAATAATGACCTCTCCTCCTGTTTGACGTACTGCGTCCTCAAGTTCGCTGAGCTTGCGTCTAAACGTAAAAATACCCTCGTTTGGCGACAGGTAGCAACTATAGAGGGTGAAATCTGGGATTCTGACCCAGGTGAAACCATCGCCGCGCCCGCTATTTAGTACCTGTACTCTTGGATTTACAGCCCATATGGCTGCATTACTGGAGATGTCCGAGTACCAACGAGACGTAGGTATGTTTGAGTGCTGTTCTGATAGCACGCATATTTAATTACTCTCTTTTCGGAAATGTGTTGGTGTAGCAGCGTCTGCGCCGTCCACCCTCTACCTAAATTGCCCTCGAGAATGGTCGTCATTGCGATTTAGTGGGTCCGCCCTTCAGCGCTTTGCGGAAAATGACGCACTGTCCTGATCCAAGGGGATGGTCGGCATTAAGTTTTTGTCCTTCGCTAGCTGCGCACAATACGCAATTCGGTGATCTGCTGCAGGAGGCGGCTTTGTGGTCGGCCACGCCGCACCTGTAGCACAACTTGCTGCGGTCAGGGCCGGTACACTCCCTCGAGACGTGGCCATTTCCGAGACATCTATAGCACCTTATGACGGTTGTGTGCGTCCTAATGCGGCAGACTATCCAGCCGATCTTAATGCGACCAGAGGAAATCATTTTCTGGGCATTTTTTCCGTCTAAATCGACGAATGCCATGCGCTGCCCTCGGGTTATATTCTTGGACAATCCTATCCTTTTTATTTCTGCTTGTGCGCCGAGGTCTCTCACCAGAGCGCTGCGAATGTCTGACTCAGTGGAAGTGGAGTCTATATCGCGGATCTGGATTGTCACTGTGGGTGTCAGATCTTTGACGGCCCCATATGTGCCGACAGCAGCTTTTACAGCCTCGTGAAGGAAGCGCTTCGCTCAGATTTCCGGTCAAGCTCCAGTAGTATTCCACCATCCCTAGTTTCGCGGATTGATCGTATGTCAGTTTTGTGTCGCTCGGCATCAACTTTTGCCTTAATATCCTTGAGTAGGTCAGTATAGGTTTTGCCTTGTGCTGGTCTAATCAGGACAGCGTTACTGCGGATGCCCGTGGTCGCTGCTTTCTTGCTTTTGTCTTTTCGGGGTTCAAAGGCCCTAGTATTGACTTGACCGGTGGGGGTCCGATTGTGCACGCACCGTCTCTTCGATTTGTGTGTGACGGGTATGAAGCCGTCATCCTTATCCCTGATGCTTCCATATTCAGGGCCCTGGGGAGGGCTATTCGCCGATCGCTTGTTTGTAGACAACGGCAGTGTCTTCGCGTGATGGTTCGCCTGGTCAGGGGGCTCGTTCCGGTTCATTGTTACGTTTTTCAGGAGCTGCTGTTCTTTCGTTTCGGCAAAAGCGAGTTTGCGCTGTCTTTCCACGCCTTCCGGTGGGTCAGCGATTCGAGGACCAGTGAGAGTGCCTCCTTTACTCCTTTGGTGACTCCAGTGGGAAGAGTGCGTTTCGCCTGGATGGTGTCGATGGTGTCCTTCAACAATCTCTGCAGCTCGTTGAGTTTTTCATCTTCGGATGCGTTGGCAGCGTCGCGTGCCATGACGTATTGTGTCAGTGGATTTTCGCCATACGTTTCCTCCGGTGTACTCATTCGTTTTTCTAGGATGTCGTTACTCCGTTCGCCACTCTTCATTTGTGTAGTACTACTCAGTTCACTGCTCACTGAGCTGTTGGAGTCACTTCTTAATTGGATACGCCCCCCGGAAACCGTAGGGCAGTCCTTCACTGACGTGCGGCATTCTCCTGCTGTGCCGGAACTCGCCTGGGATAATTCCCCGGTTTGCACCATTGACAATGACTGCTTTCTGCTGTGTGGTGGGCTTCGGGCCACAGAGTCTCTTCTTCTGAAAGGATTCTCCCCTCCTGTGAACACCCTTTCACCGTTTTTATCTTGATCTAGCGTAATATTTGTTTCATTTTGGTTGAATTCCATTTTATGTTCCCACGAGAAGGGTCGAGTTTAATCAGTCCGGCGAGGCAGTGCGCCCTTAGCTCGCTAAGGCTACTTACAAGGGGGGGTCGCCTTTTCCCCGAGGGCTCCGTTAGTGACACCCGATCCGGCTCGGGTGCCATTCATTCATCAGCACGGGTCGCTTGACACTTTGGATTAGGCTTGTTCTGGGTAGTGTACATGTGTGTGGGTGTGTGTGCAAGTGTGTGCGTGGAATAGGGCAAGAGTGCGTGAGTGTGAATATAAATGAAACGTGGAAAACCCCTAGCCCTCGTTTCCTAATAGCGTCGGGGTCGGAAGAGAACAAGACTGGGCCAAGAGAGGCCGAAAGAAAGATTAAAGGACCTCACCCAGCAGCTAGAAGAAAATGTGTGAGGACGAAGAACAGACGAGTTGATCCACGGAGACGGTTTTTGCAAAGGATTTTGGGAGGGTTTATGCTCCCTCATCCTACTTATAGCCGTCTCTAGCCAGGGCTCCAAGGACCCCTGGTCACTCCTCCCATCCGCCACCCGAGAGGACGCGCCCGGTAGCCAGCTCAAGAACCGAGAGTAGTAGTAGTAGTAGTAGTAGTAGTAGTAGTAGTAGTAGTAGTAGTAGTTTTTTTTGTTGTTGAGGTGTTGTGTTTTTGTTGTCATGTTCGCCTAGACTAGTTCTTGTGTCTAAGGCAGTGTGGGACTCAGTTGCTCCCGCAACCGACTACCCACCAAAACCACTCCGATCCTTCCTCCTCCTCATCCTAATCTGGAACTGCCTTCCGGTATTATTTCAGGGAGGATCTGTTTGGCATGAAGAGGATAATGTTTCTTATTGTTTTAAATTTTTTTGTCGCTCTTCGGTCTCAGTTTCGTTTGTTCATCTCCTTTCTCTTTGCAAACATAATTATCATGCAGAACCTCTTTACCACCTCCCAGTTTTCCCTTGTCTCCAGCATCCTGTTGGCTATGTTCTCCGGTGTTACGTTGCCTAGCTTCTGTTCCAATATTATTCTTTCCTGTTCCCATTTGCCGCATTCAAAAATTGTATGTTGTATATGGGGTCTCGTCGTCCTCCATGCACCATCTATACTCCTTTTCGTCTGCAATTCTCAGTAGGGTGAGGTGCCGTCTAAGCCTACAATGCCATGTGTAGAATCCGACTAGGGCCCTGCACTCGTTCCTAGGCAGATACAACAGCCCCCTGGCGAGACCCTTCGCGGGCCCGTGTATCATGAGCCTCATCTGTCTCATCCCCGAAGCCGCCCGCCATACCTCCTCCGCCGGACCCTCCATCCAGGCCTCCAAAGCCCTTTTGTGAACACTCTGGGCCATCCCCACACAGGGATCAGGCCCCAAGTATCTACGTGCGGAGCCTTCTCTGGCTAAGGCATCAGCGGCCTCGTTTCCCGGTACACCCGAGTGTCCCGGTACCCGGGCCAGCGTAACCTTTTTAAGCTTTGCAAGTTCAATTAGATAGCTTCTACTCTCCCTTACCAACAAAGAGCGCGTGCGGACCGACTTCAGCGCCATGAGTGCGGCCTTTTATGTATAAATTCATTCCAGTATTATTATGATACTTTATAGAATCACGTCCACTAAGATTTAACTTGAAAGGATACTAAATCAGCTTTCTTGGACAAAGTTTATTGAAAAATTTAAATCAATGAGCCAACGTTTCGGTACTGCTCAGTACCATCTTCAGGGCTACAACAATCAGAGAAAATTGTTTTTTAATATAATAATAAATTATTTAAAATTAAGGGTTGGCATTAGTTTAAAGGACAATAAATTTAATAAATTAATAATACTAACCAATAAAAAATTAAAGTTGATAACTTATTTTTTGTAAAAATGTTGTCAATATATATAAATGTATGCTTATTAAAATTATATAAATATATAAAAAGGAGAATATTTAAAAAGTTAAAATGTTTTGTTTTACAGAAACAAGAGTCACTACAATACACACAAAAATAGGCATTTACAAATTGTTTTTAACTGGACTATAACTTAAAAAAGACAGGGTGCAACTCAATTTAAAAAACACTATTATCCAGTTTAAAAAATATATAATTAAAAGACTTGACTCACCCAGACTATTCCAATTTAGTTACCAACGGTAATTCAACAAACGACATACTTTACACATTTACAAAAACCACGCATACAAACAATAACAGAGAGAACAATTTCACTCGATCGCAAGCCAAGCGATTCGGTACTGCTAAAAAGCATTAAATATTGCATCTATATGAGTTGGACTACTATTAATTGAATTAATTATTATGATATACCATATTCAACGCATATTCAATTATCGGAAATTGATATCCTGGGGAGTTACGCAAAAAATAGCTCTAGTATTTTAATAATCACATTAGGCCGGGTAAAATAAACTGCAGTCAGATAAGTTCCTTCAAAATGTTGACATTTCTTCAAGCGCAATGTACTTAATCAGCCAATTTTCTAGACGAGGAACAGATAATGTTTTCTATAAATAAGTTTATATTTAACTCGATAAGTATTCCCGCCAATAAATATATACTAATTTGGGGTTTGGAACCTTCGCGCTAAAACAGAGTTCCCCAATACCGAAACAAAATTTTTGCACTCGAGGCGCGTTTCGCATACATATTAGCATCATCCGGGGATGACTTAAACTAAATAGTTTAATGTCCTCCTGATGATGCTAACATGGTTAGCGAAACGCGCGTCAAGTGCAAAAATTGTCTTTTGAAAGTGTGGATAAAACTCTCTTTTAGTAATAAATATTCAAATAATAAATAAATAAATGAGCTTGAGTGTAAAGTACCGATTACTGGAATTAGTACTATTTGTTTATAATGTAACCAAACCCTGAAATATTACAAAAACAATAAATAGTCAAACACCTAAACAAAAACAAATACCAGGACTTATTTCGAATGTAAACGTCAACTTTCGAAATGAAATATTGTTATAATTTATCTTCGACAAGAAACATACTTACTTTACAGAAGTAATTGGATATTTTAGAAACTCATCTGTACCTA